>JAAXOA010000793.1:0-19673 GCA_036561885.1 Salina celebensis
CATCCATTCAACAATCCAAAGTAAAACACAAACCAACTAGCATTCAACTAAAATCATACTGGCTTGCAAACAAAATATTATTACAAGATCCCAAAATATTCTAATATCCAGTCAGATTGCGGAGTATTCTAATTAATGGCAGTAGGGTCTATGGGTATAGCAGCCCTCTCCCATTACAACCTTTATCCTTAGGATGTCATAAGTATCATAATGACGAGTGCAATTCGTAGGTTTCGTAGGCTTACGTTATATTGGTAAGCAAGAGTCATCTTTTTCCTGAGTTTCTGAAAGTTGGAAATTCAAACTTTCCATACAAGTTTAGTCTTCAAAGATTCTCTTTTTGCTCTTTCCCAATTCAATGTGGCTCTAGTTTTATCAAGTTTTATTGTAGTTCATTCAAAATTACGAGGCAAAAGAACATGTGAAAGCAAAAACTGATGTTCATTGTAAACTTTAAAGTCTTAAGCAATGAATTCAAGATTAAGAACCACCACATCGCGGGCACCTGATTGTATGGGTTTGACTTGAGAGTTAGTCGCCTTATTATTTCGTGTGTATTTACTTTCATTCAACATTACACGTAACATCCACCTTTACAATGAAAACTACTCCACTTCTCTTTGTACGTCAATACCAATCCAACTTGCTTGTTCATATTCTTTTTAAAATGGCCATTAAACCTATGGCGTTCGCTACAGTGCCTATATCATACTAACAGTCTTTGAACAATTTATTCATATATGGTTGAATGATTCGTATGTACGTCTGAAAGACTTCGGAATAATGTCTGTGCGCATTGAACTGCTCTTTGTACTTGTCCAATGACCATTATCTCGAGTTTTGTAATGACAAGAGCGGAATAATAGGCTCCATGACTTTTTATTGCAACTTCAGCCCTTTCGTTCATTCATCTTTAGTGGAGACTTGATTCTCTCCGTATCGACGATATTTCTCAGCCAGATTTCAAAAGATTTCAGACCGAATTTCAGTAGCTCTGTGCAGCAATATTCATATCTTTTTGAATCAGTTTTTGCCGGGATCATACAAGAGAAAGAAGTTATCTACTGAAGTGAGTAAACGGCCACTTTAGTTCTATCAAATTATGTAGTATACAGCCCATGTACTGTCTTTCATATCCATTCAATCTTTCATATTGTTTATTACAGAGCATTGTTCTTTTACAAGTATTTTTGGAGCTATACTTATAGCATCAGTGCCTATTATTTTCTTTCTGATATGTTTTATGTAACTTTGATATCATTGTAGATCATCTAAATATATTTTACGGCATGACCATTTCAACTGTGGCCAGAGTTGTTTCCAAAGGATTTTGTAGTTTTACTTGAGAATGGAAAACACTAATCCATTCAGGAGTTTTACGGCTTTCACCCCATTCTTTACATTGTGCCGGTAGTTGCGCCATCAGCGACCGGCATTTCTTTAGCAACATCGTTTTTCCTTCTTTTCTCTCATCCTGTTTTGACAAATGTTAACTGCTTTGGATTACGGACAAAGATTCATCTACTTTTTTTGTAGTGGTGAGGAGAAAAATGGTTTACTGCGACAATATCAAGAAGGCTATACGTAATATGAGAGAATATCAAAAGTAAGTACTTTAGGATACAATTGGATTTACAACAATCTCCCCTTTCACATCCTTTTCTTACGTGAGTGCCCGGTTTGCAGAGAAAATGAAATGTAATAAGGCTGCATCGAAGTCATGAGATCCAATATTTTCCAATAGTTTCTATGGTTTTACAGCGTACAGATACTAATACTCCTAATTCCACGACAACTGTTGTATCGATGAGCCATTTACGCTGCAAACATGGAGTTTACTTCAAGGATGGTATGTATGATTACAAGATTTAAACAGAATTTAAATTGTATTTGTTTAATAGGCAGCAAAACTACGCTCTCCTGCTTTATGAAATGTTGTACTTGGCTGTAATGGTTTACGCTTTTTTCGCTAAGCATGGTTTGTATTGAAGTGGTAAATTTTGCCAAGGTATAAAGGTAAAAGTTTATTTCCCCTTGGTTGTCAAGCAATTATTGAGGATGAAGCTAGTTAAGTGTTACTTGTTTGTTAACAGGGAAAGTGCAAAATATACTTTCAGGGTTAAATTGTAGTTTCAAACATTGTGTTCCACTTTCTCCATTAACGGACTTTCTCTTTAGTTTTGTCTAGTAGTGTTAGTCATGTCAACAGCGAGAAATCGTTTTTATACCACATTCGGAAAATTTAGAAACGAACGTTGCAGGAAAAATTATTTTGTCATCAGACTTTCTCCAATTTGTGTAAGAAGGTCTTTCTCAAGATGACGTGTTTCGTGAGCACACATAAATAATGTGGCATAACACAGAGGAAATAAAAATCGGATGATTTTCGTGAAGAATTTCTAGTTTGATGACAAAGATGAAGCACCATCAAAGCCATTTCTCCTTTTGAAGATGTTCATAATAACAGTCGTCTTCCGCTAGCATTTTCTTTTCTTTTCTAAAACTCCAACGAGGCGGAGCTTCATTTTCTTTTTAACTTTTTTTAGTATGCATAATCAAGACGATGATGATGGTTCATCCCATTACCCATAGAATATATGTGATACTTGTGTACATAATATATTTCACATTTTACGTAAGAAGACCCAACTCTGAATATTTTTGAGTAGTATGCATAATCAAGACGATGATGATGGTTCATCCCATTACCCATAGAATATATGTGATACTTGTGTACATAATATATTTCACATTTTACGTAAGAAGACCCAAGTCTGAATATTTTTGAGTAAATCTTTGATACAAAAAAATGTGTATTAAAAAGCTTCTCTTTCATGGAGAAAGTCAATATATATTTTGTACAAATAACAATGTGGCAGCTGCGGGGCTTCAAAGTTTTAACAAGGCTTTCAGAGAAAAGTCATATCATTTTCTATTCAGGGAACAAACTATCTGTAATTTTAATGATTTGAAAAATCATGAGTAACCCATTGAATGGTTAAAGTTGTGTAAGAATTTTTCTTGAAGAGTGCAACAGTGTTTGGACCTTCGGGGGTAATAAAATCACCACGCATAATTCTATTGGTTTCACTTCTTGTAGAGGATGATATAAAGCTGAAATATTTATAGTTGGTAAAAGGTTTCCCTGAGTGTTATATTATGTATGTAAGTAAATAAAAAGAGTGGGAAAGAGAAAAAGACTTTTATTGCCAAACGCCACGCCATCACAGCTACCACCAAGCGCTAGTGCTGTTGCTGCTTCACTTTTCTCCGTTTTTTTCGCTCTATTCCCTCGGTGGTTCGGCGGAAACGGAAGAAAACATCGTTGACATGCACAACAACTGTCCCGAAATGTGACAATAAAATATTTACTTCTTCAACAGCGTTTCCTCCTTTCTCAACATGAGTTATGCGTTTGCAGCAATGCGTAAACAAAAGGAGTAAGATGAAAAATGTCGCATTCATTTCACTTTGTTTTGTTTGCGCAAAAAAATACTCGGAAAAAGATTCTAGATGCAGGCTTTTTATGGGTTGACTGAGTGCTACATGTTTTTATGCTAAACTGGTCTTAAGTGCAGATGGAAGGGACAACTGAAAATGCAAATGTGGAAATAACAATGAGCTACGAGAGTTTAAAAAAAAATGAGAGCAAAAGAAGAAACATAAAAAAACGAAACATTTTTACCCGAGATCCCAAACCTATCTAGGAGCTAATCTCATTGGAGACAGTTCCGAGTTGAAATTCAAATAAGATTCAAAACAGCCACAGGAATAAAAAAAATAGCTACACAATCTAAAACTAATTTCGCTAATTAAATTTGCAGTTAGGCCACTACTACAAAAAAAATAGAATCTACCATGAGTTGACATTGCGGGTCAAACCCAGCGGAGAATAGAAAATGACAGCAAGTCATCGGGAACGGCGACAACATGACAGAGTAAAATGTAATCATCATTTTTGGTAACCTACCATTTCCCTTCATCCTACAAGAATTTATAGATGGTTGACCCGTTTTTTCCATTTTCACACTGAAAACTGCCTCTTTCTTTTGGTGGTGGCAAACATAATAATCCTCAGTATTTTTTTTTATTGCTTGGAGAAAAGTAAAATTCGTTTTGAAGTTAGGTATTGGGGCAACAGCAATAAATTTGATAATGGAAATTTTTGCTTGGATAATTTTTTTTCTCCTTTTGTGGAGGAAGCACACAGCGTGCGGAAGGGAAAAAAAGAAAGCAAAAAAAACTCTTATGAATATCAACTTTTGAAGAAGAGAGAGAAAAAAAAGCGAATAAAGATGGCAATTCGATATTAGTTAAACTTGCTATTTTATGTTTAGTTAACACCACAATATCGTTTTTTCCAGTGTGCCTGGAAGCACCACAAAAAGCAATATCGGACGGTTTGAAAAGTCCAAAAGAGCATTCAACAAAATTCCATTTTCAAATAATATTTCATCTGTACAGCATTTTTATGAGATTTTGGAAGCTTTATGATGTATGAAGTTTATGCATATGTTACTCAACAGAAGGAGACGGTGATTTTTTTATTGCATGAAAACTAATTTTTTTTTATTTGTACACAAACTTTTATCCATTATGTTCCTTCCCTTTCCCAAATAGGCAATAAGAGGATGGTTTTTCGTTTTATGATTTCTCGAAAAAAAATATGTAATGTTTGTCGTAAAAAGTCAAGAATTGCATTTTCACTAGCTTAATGGATTCAATCTACGAATGCGTAACAATGCTGAGCTAAAGTAGCAAAGTAAAAAGGAATAAAAAAATGGTACTTTTCCTTATCACTATGAAACACATCAAATTAACACATCCCTGTGTGTATAGCCTCCGTTTTAACTTTTTTTTGTGCCATTTGCGTGGAAATTGAATAAAAAACAGCTTGACAATTTACGGCACATCTGGAGAAAGGGTGCGTGGCTCATAATTAACTCTAGAAATGAAATATTTTCGTTTATATTACTTTTGCGAATTAATTAATTTAAAAAAATGTATAAAATCCCATTCGTGCAAAAAACTATACATTGAAAAACTTCATGGTTGTATTTAAACCTCGGTCCACCAGAGAAGGTAGAAAACTTGTAACTATCGATATGGCAGCCAATGTGATGTGAATCAATATCTAGGAGGCTTAGAGCTAGTGGCTGCTATTTCATGTTGAGAGGATCCGTAATTTTTTGTATGAAAGCTAGACTTGGGAGGAAAATAATTGAATACTGGACATTTTTGACACAAGATTATAATAGACGCAAGTCATTGCTAAGTATCTTATAATAACAAAACTAAAGAGAAACAAAATCTCTTTACTCAATCTTTTCATAATCTTACCAAAAGGAGGAAAACGTATCATATAAAACTTTCATCCCTTCTTCGGGGGAAAAGCCAGGGAACATAGAAGTGAGTGTGTTTAACAATTTCCTTGTGACAGGATTCTCTTATTAAAGAAATTGGCTGATTTACTTCGATATATGAAACTATTTTTTTGGTACTTTCACTGAATATGGATACATTTCCTGTACCCAGCACTTTCCCATTTTTACTACTTTTTTTTGTAGAGGAACATAAAGCCAGTTGTACTGCGGTAGCCGGCTCCTTCCCAATATTTTATTGTGGGTTCAGCTCAAGCTTCTTATTCTTCATCCGTCCACTCTAAGTCTTCAAAGATATCTGCAACATGTCCTTGTAGCAATTTTTTTCTCTCAGTATAAAAAATCACAATCAGTCAGCAGCAGGCTTACAATTTTCTAAGAGTCCAGTGGTGGAAGGAAAAAAGAGAAAAAAAGTAGCAATGAAAGTAGATTGATAAACCATGTAAGGTGAATTTCTTGTGCCAAAAAAATATTCTTGCCTCTGGTATTTTTTTTCTCTCAGGCCACCATAAGGGGACTGTGTATGTTTTGAAGTCACCCGAAATGAATACTCACCATTTGGCTGACATGTACGTAATAAATATGTGTAATAATATTATATCCACATTTAACACTATAGATGCCGTCACATGCTAGATAACATATCATTTTCATGGCATTTCACGTAAGCTACCAATCCTATAATTTTAATAGGAGCCATGTCTGTCTATAATTTGTTTTCTAGTGTGTTGACATGTAGTCCACTTTCTCCGCACAGAGAGTAATGTCGATACAAGCAGGAGAAGTGCAAAACGGCAACATGAGTTGTACATTAAACTCATGGATGAGAAGGTTGAGGACAGAAAACGTATGACGATAATACGTTTCCTGCTAGATGTGGTCATCCTTCCAGTTTCCCACCCTCACTCATTCCGTCGTCAAACTCATTTCTCTTCCCTTCTCTTCCAGGCTCGGTGTCCTATTTGACTCAGTTTTTTTTCTCCAGAGCACTCCATAACTGTAGTCTTTATAATTCAGCTCATTGTATTGTGGGTGCGAGCAATTTGTAGATATACTGCTGGCATCATTGTTAAATGTATTTTTATTCTGGTCGCTTCCCTTTTTCTTAGTCATATGAAATATTGAGTTGAGGGAGAATTTTCAGAGGATACATTTATATACTTGTCACACGTGTGTGTGCACAGAGTGAGACTGTGTTGTGTAGGTAGGATCAGGTCAATGAATCATTCCACTTCAAGTCGATTTTCTCTTCCGATGAAAAAACACAACTGTGAATTTCCATACCTTGAAAATCGTCCATTTCATGAGAGAGCCGTCCTCCTGCTGTATCCTCTTCATAACATGATGAATGACTTACAAACGGAAATAAAGGTACATAAAAATAAGCTGGAAAAGGACGAGCGAAAAAGGTGTTGAACAGCACAGTAGGACGCTGAGAACTTCAGGGGTGTAGATACTCTCGGAGTGAGTGTGGTGTGAGTAAAAAATGATGATGTTAATGTAAGAGATTTTAATGGAGAAATCCTTCGAGCAGTTGGTTTCCACAAGAGTTATTATAATTTAAAACAATTTATATGTGGAGATATTAACTCTGACCTTTGAAAGACCTTATGAGCAACCTTTTACTTTCTCCATGGACGTTAAAGGAAAAACTGTTTTTGTTTCTTTGAAACATACATCTCATTAAAATGTCTTCTTAAAGCTTCCCCAAGGATCTTAAAAAATTTCTTTTGTATAGTTTTTTGAAACTGACGATTTTCGTTTGTATAACAGCCATAATCAAAATATTCAAAGGAGCTTTAAGCGCTCACAGATTTGTTATATTATATGGAAACACTGTCTGTCTGAAGTTTAATCAGACGAAAAATGTTTTGGCTGGTCATTTTGTATTCAATAGCGGATTAAAAAGTTGAAAGAAACGCGTCCTCGTTGTAATCATTGCGAGCAGCCAACATTCCAATACAGCGAGAGGCTTGTTATGATTTATACACAGTTCCGAAAAGCGTTTCAGTCATGTTTTGTTGATATGGTATCCTCTGTGAGCGGTTGCCAATAAAGCCGTCATTGTATGTCTGTCCGCTAGTCACATCGAAATTACGTTTCATAATGTTTCTGGAATTTTCATTCGTTGGACTTGAATAGACGAGGAAAAATGAAACCCTAGATAAACACGAAGGATGTCTTCCTTTCTAAATATTAATGTGTGGATGTTTTCCCTACAATCGCTATTTTTTTTTCCTTTGTCACCTCGCCACCAATAACTTTGCATCTATGATAGAATCAATCCTACTTCTGAGGAAAAAGACCAGAAAATCTGTCATTGATACTAGTTTTATAGTTGAGAAAGGAGTTTTATATCCCTCTCAACTGCGTACACATGCCCGCATTTAATCATTTATACATTTTACTTTTTCCATGGGCCATTATTTTTTCCTGGTTTAAACCAATTTATCCATGGTTTTTCCTGCCTTGAGTTTTTACAGGATCACACCTTGGAATCAATCCTACTTCTGAGGAAAATCCTACCAGAAAATCTGTCATTGATACTAGTTTTATAGTTGAGAAAGGAGTTTTATATCCCTCTCAACTGCGTACACATGCCCGCATTTAATCGAGACTCTCTGTGGTGAATTATTAACCGTAGGTAAACATTTTCACTTTACAATCTCCATCGGCTTATTTTCGTTTCATCAATTCCAGATTAACTCCAGCTTACGTGCTTTTTCAAAGCTAAAGCTTTAAACATTTTTTTTTTCGTTGGAAAACAGCCCGTGTGCAAACTCAATGGAGTTTTTTTTGGCTTGTACACAGAAGTGTAAACATACTGTAGGCTCGATATATATAAAAAAGAGTTTTGCAAACGTCAATTCTTGTTTGCTCTCACGATAGAATAAACCTGTGTAGTTTATGTGTGTTTTTGGAAAGGATTCTAGTTTGCAGTTATTACTTACCTGGCTTGTCAAATTTCCATTGACACAGAGAGAAATGGAATTTCCATTTACTTAATTGCCTCCGGTGCGATGGATGGCGTGTTATTGAATTGTAAACTATAATATTGGAACCTTTGAGTGCGTGAGAATTGCTTTCCATGAAAATATTGAAAATGTTGGCATTTGGATTTCCCTTAGCGTAGGGTGGTAATATTCGCCATGGCAGTTTTAAATTATGAGTAGTAATTCTTTTTTTGAGATATCTGATCTGTCATATTGCGGATTCGCACTAATCCAGAGATGAGTATGCCAGGGAAAGTAAACAAGATTGAGCTTGGGGAAAATTATGGACAAGTCTTGACCCATTTGCAAGATTATTTTCGTTTGCCAAATAGCAGAGACGTACGGATTGCGTGCCCTGCATGCCATTTGGCATGGGCCCACACATGTTTGGGGGCCCACTCGGCCGCAGGCCGAGTGGGCCCTTCCAAGCAACACCTGAGGCCTGATAGAGTAGGCCAATAGGACCCGTAATCGTAACTTACAATCGCCAAATTCAAACTTTAATGTGTTGGCATATTAAACATGAACAAACTTATTTCATAAAATTGGCGCTGGTTAATACACTAACCAATAGTATAAACATTATTCAGAGTATAGTTGAAATTATCCACATCGTATACAGCACACATATGGAATGATTTATTGAGAGATTTTTAAATGGTGTAAAAGTAGTTCGAATGCTTTCAGGACAGCTCTTATAACGTTAGACCTGGAGGCTTATTCTTGAAACATTGCGCATATTATTTTCAATATGAGAATTTGTAAAGCACATAAGTGAGCAATTCTTAAGTGCGATTCAGGATTATTGTCAAATTTTGCTTAGCATTTATTAGACAGTCATATTGTAAGCAAATTATGAGAAAGTCCTTGGAGAAGTTTATTGTTATGGTTACCTTCGGTAACTCCAAAGTTACCAAACGGCTGGCAGACATTACGTGTAGATTCCAGGCTGATTTGAATTGACTTACGCATTGATTTAAAAAAGTTAATCATAATAGCTCGTCGGGAATACGAAGAAGGGTTATTTAGGGACTTGACGAAACACCATTGCCTATATGAACTTAATGTTTTCATGAATTCATTTAATGCGTTGGCCTTAATGGAACTCATCCTTCTCATGCATCCAGCTTGTCCATTAAACAGCAATATTCACAGTGCACGTTCAGCGCTTCCGTGCAACCGAAAATGACTCGGAATTGTACGAATTCTTCCGTTGCACAACCATTTTCAAAGTCAAATGATTTATGACTCAAATCAAGTTGTTAATTGGGCAATTTCAGAAGTCGTCTCACGCAGTGTCGCTCATTTTTTGAAAATTCACTCAAAATGTTGCTCAAAAATAGAATCAGTTTAGGCTTAGCATATTCTTAATTTTGCCCAGGTACATTGGAGTTTCCATGATTTTTGCTAACACAGTGGTGATAAAATAATCATTGATCTGTTTTCAATCAATGTTCATTGAGCGTATATTGCAACGATTAAATTAATGATTCTGAGTATACAGTCGAAATGCATTAATGGGAATTCAAGAAGCTTACGCTTGTCACCTTAAACATTGTGTCGCATGTGATACTCTTTAATTTTTTGCGCTTTATCCGTATTACAAATTTGATATTTTGGAGAGGGGCCCACCCTTGCATTTTTGGCACTTTAAGATTAAGGTTGCGGTACGTCTCTGCCAAATAGAGTGAAATGATCCGAATATAATATTTCGGTCTAAAATGTTGACTTAGAATTCCAAAAGGGTTTATTACGAGAGCTCTCATTTTTAAAAGATCCACGAGCATAAAATGTTTGTTTTTTATTTACTTTGCTTATCAGTTTCCCCGTCAGTGCATGTATTAAGATGATTGATCACACTGGAATTCGGTGTATGATTAAAGTTGGGCGTAATAAAAATCGGCCTGTGTCCCAAAAAATACTATGCATCCACCACAGATTGACATGTTTATCTGGCATTTCACCTGTACCAAGCTAATTATGCAGCCAACGTGGGTGAACGATTGATATTTTGTTGTAAAGGAACGTGAATTTCATATAAATACATCCTACGTTACGACTCTTGTAAAGAGACAAGAACTCAGTTCAATCCAATCCAATTTGTGAAGAAAATTGATTCAAGTAGAAATACAAAATGGCAAAATTAGTTTTATTAGGATGTTCCTTATTGGTGCTCATAATCAGTTTCAGTTTATGTCTTGGTAACGAGCAATACATCACTTTATACAGTGATCCAAACGAGCAAGGTAGCAATTTGACAATTGGACAGACATTATGCTAATCTTAGCGAACACAAGGAATTTCTCCGAGAAGTTTCGTCTTTTTGCGCAGTTGGGTGGTAAGCGAATTTAATATCAAAACAAAATCAAAATGTTGAAAATTCGATTTAAAACCGGATTATTATTTTTCACATTTCAGGATTATATTTTATGGAAACGTGAATTACAACATTGAAGGTGGCGTTGCCTACCTAATTGACCAGAGCGATGCCGCTCCAAAATGTCAAAACCGGATTTTCTCCAACTACAACTCGATGAGATACCTTGGAAACAAAAACACGGATGTGCCCAGTGTGAGCCTTTACTCGAAAGCTAATTATCACGGGGCTGAAGTTCTCGTCGATCAGAACGACAATCTATCTGCAGAGCTGAGCTTTCCCGTGCTTTCACTTGCAACAACGGGCTGGGCTAACTATACGTTTTACGAAGGCACCAACTTCAACGGATCTTCCTGGTGTGTGAAAAGTACCAAGAAGGTTCATTTAATAGCAGAAGTGGCCCTCAACCTTTCTCATATTAACTCAGTCGCTAGTGGGTGTAATTCCACTACTGTTTTAATGTTAGAGTAAAAAACGAAAAAATAAATTAAAGCTTTTATTGGACAAAATTCTTCATTCAGTTTAGAATCATCATTTATATAATTAGTAAAGCTAAAACATACAAGGATTTACTCGGAAAATTGGAATTGTATTAGGCTGATGGGTGCCAGATGTAGTCCTTTTCTGTCTAAGCTTTCGTAATAAATCAAGCAAATCCTTATTATCTCTGAATTGGTGAAACTGATACAAAATGCTTTACCGGTGATAAACTAATTACGACATCGTTAACCTTCCAAGAACCATTTTCCCTTGTTTTTAGGCTGTTGTTATCTGGAATCTTGTTAGTTCTCGGATAATTCCTCATAATACCCCTACTTTCGTTTACTATAGTAGCCCTTGTACTCTTTGACTTTGTCTATTTGTGTTTCTTAATTAGACTTTAATTCCTCTTCAGAGAAGAGTTCTAATACATTCATATCTTCTGGAATCTGTCGACATCCCTTTTGGTTTTCTAGATAAAGCTGAGAAATTAGGGAAACATTATTTTCTCTGTCAGATCTTTTGTAGATACAAGATTTACCGCATTCTAAGTGCCATGTGGCAGCCGGCGGCAGTTTAATGCTGGATACGTGGTGCCACTCCACCCACCATGAGCCACAGTAGCAAAGGCAATCTTGCAGTGATAAATTCTTAGAACGGATTTGCATCCTTTTCATTCTATTTCCCGTCCACCTAATTTTTTTCCTCCCCATCGTCGCCACTGCTTTCTTCGGCAGTCGGGGTTTACCACATTCCTATTAGTTTCACAGTTTCCAACGAAAGTCGTGACAGACGCGAGTAAAAATGGACGTCTCTCGCCACAGAAAATGGGCTTTTTATCTTTGTCGGTTCATGAAGACTGACAATATCTTGGGGGAAAATTTTTCATATTAACAGAGGGTTTTAGCCAATCTGCTAATGGCACTCAACCAGAGACTAGGAAAATTAGCTCAATGATGAAATTGGTTGAGACTTCCACGAATCAAATGAACGCACAATGTTTTCTCCGTATTGTGTTACATGCAGATTTACTATTTACTAAGATATTCTTCGAAACAAAAAATATCATGCAATGCAAAACGTGGACAATCCTAATTTATTCACTTCCGGAGAAGAAATATCGTGTTTTAATTTTTTTTCTTTCGTTCTATTTCCGATCTACAGAAAAATGTGTTCACAGGCAAAAAATCTAATGGTATTTTAAACGTGATTTCTGCTGTGATTGATTAATGATTAATGATTAAGTTTAATTAAAGAGGTCGGTTTCCCAAGTCCAACTATTTAAGTCTTCAAATGAAGATGTATAACAAGAAGTTAAAAATTTCTCAAAAATGTTATGTTTTGCTTTCTTTTCTGCATTGTTTCGCTGGAGAGATTGAACTCTGGCATTTTTCCCATCTATGCTAACATTCTTTCTCACAATGAAACTTGTCGATGGCATTTCTGTTCCCAATATCTCTCACCATCATCACCACAAAAAGTGTTTTGTCTTGTCACCAAGGGAAAACATCGGATATAGTGCATGGATCAATTCTACCACCTGCTGTGAGGCAGCTACAATGATGATGTATCTTTGACTTAGGACAAAAAATAATTCATTTTCAGAAACGCCCCGAAATAATTCACACTGTCAGAAATCAAGAGAGGATAGACATGCCAATTCCTACTGTCATCATTTTTTATATTGATTCTCCATTCAGATGTGGCAAACCATTTAATCCAAATGTCTCGCATTGTGCTGGTCTTAAGATGTAAACTGGCCACCATGATTCCATCTTAACACTTTTAACGAGAATACAGAGAAAAATAATCCCATCAACATATTTATGACGCACTATGTCATCTTTCCATTGTCAGTGGGAGCCAGACGGCCTATATAGGCCGTGCCGCGGCCAAAATAGGAACGGCCTAACTGGGCCGTGGGACGGCCTATTTAGGCCAAAAATGTCANTGTGCTGGTCTTAAGATGTAAACTGGCCACCATGATTCCATCTTAACACTTTTAACGAGAATACAGAGAAAAATAATCCCATCAACATATTTATGACGCACTATGTCATCTTTCCATTGTAAAGGGCTCAGTCATTTGTCTTAAAACAAAGTCCAAACAAATACCAAAGTTATTTTAATAAAGCAGTTGCTGTCTATTGGCTGGCTTCCATAAAAATCAGATTTTTTACTTCATACTTTTTTACAAGGACACTGCGTTACATGAATCATCGTATGAAATATTTGAAGGGGAAACCTCAGCAGGATAATACAAAAAGAAAATCATCAGCACAGTTGAACGTTTCCATTTTAAGCATAATATGCGTCTTTGCTTACAGTACATACTAGTAGTACTACTGGATAATGATGATGGAAGGTTGTTGAAAACGAGCTACATTCGTTTTCATACGCTCCACTGTGAAAGCATTTTGTAATGGTATATTTGTGCAGTGAAGTGTTATTTAAAAGGTAAAGAATACCAAACTCATGTGGGGTACGAATAGGCGAGTTTATCAGACAAAATATATGTATATTTTAGGGGTTATTTAATTTATAAGAATACTTTTAAAATGCAAAAAGCATCAGGAGAAATGCTGTTTTCAAGTGAAAAGAAAGCATCATCTCTTGTTAAGAAAAGTGGATAAAGACAGAGTGAAACACATATTCGTTTCCATAATGAGAGTTGAATTTGATATAAGGGAAATCGTCACATATGGGTTATATATATTACAGTAATAATAATAACGTGTGTACGCTCCTTCGGAGAAAGTCATAATCGTGGTGTATTTTATGCAATGTTGGTTTTAGTCGAATGGTCTTCCTGAAAAGATGGAAAAGATTGAATGAGCCTGCTATTACATTCGTGGGCTGTATTTACTCAAGGATGTGATAACAAAAGGGTGTACTGCATGTATTTGACAGATTTTTATGAGGAGAATACGACGATTGTATAAGGATGCGTATATACTTTTAAACTAACAGCAAAAAATTATACATTCAAGAAGGAAATGGGCTAAAACATGTGTGTAGCAGTAAAAAACTTGTAGGAGAGTTGTACAAGAAAGTATTTGGTGAAAGCTCGTGTACAAAAACCATGTCATGCAACACGTCAAATTTGTAAAAGGAACACATTTATCCAAAAAAAAATTACAGTTGTATAAAACAAGAGTTGAAAATGAAAGGGAAAACAGAGTAGTTTGTATGAAAGTGAAGTTTGGTTGACAATAGAAAGTGAAATGCTATCATCAAAACCATTTTATTATTTTCTCTTTCCGCATCATCTTCTAAGCATGAATACTATCATCATTTACAATTTACATGATACAGAAATAACACAAAATGATATCTTAGGCAATCCCATAACCATTAGGTCGTATTTGTCGTCTCATCAGTTTCCTGACTTTCAAGTAGAAAAGCTCAAGTACTTTCGTAATATCGTAATGTGTCAAGAAGCTTGCACTACAAAATCTTCTGGTTTGGAAACTGTAAAAGCGTCTCAAATGGATTTTAAGCATTTTCATACTTAAACTAAACCTGACGGATCATGGTTTTCACAAATTGTCAAATTGGAAGCTTTCAGGAGTTGATAAGATGGAAGAAAAACAATACCAAGTTTTCACACGCCAACAATTTAACACGAGACATTGTTTTATCTAAAGAAAAAGCTGGATTTGCTATTGAGATAATGTACAAAAATCCTACCATAGTCAATTTACTTGTGACCCCGACTCGTTGGATAACAAAATTTTAACCGGTGTGGGCTTCTGATGTCAAACAGAGGTGAGGATCAGTAAACATTTGATCCCTTGGATTGTTTCGATTATCATTGATTTACTACAGTTTAATGCTACTAAGTATCGTTTCATCAGTCCCTGATTGACCAACATTAGAGTTAGTCGCACAGCCAGCAAAATCCACAGAAAGTTAGAATAATACTGCTTGCTTATCATGCCTAAAGCTTAAGCTTAGCTGCGATAGGGAATCAAGAATCAACGTACTCCCCTCGTCGGATGTTCTATTTTATATTAGAATTAGGAATTAGATGTAATACACATAGTTTCTGACATTGCCCCGTAGGACGAGAGAAAGTACACTTTCGACAATAACATATTTTCCTCAATAATATGACGGTTGTTTCTCAGTTTTCCTCTTCTTCCATTTGTTTTAGAGAGATATTTATGCATGTATGTTGTTGTGAATAACAAGACTTTAAAACATCCATTCCTCAGAAAAATCTTATTGAGTAGGAGCCTTGGAGAGAACTCTCACCTACCACGGCTGCTACTGGTTCAGTTCATGATATATGATATGATAATCAATCAATCATACAATGTCACAAATAGGCACTGAATNATATATGATATGATAATCAATCAATCATACAATGTCACAAATAGGCACTGAATTCCATCCTGTATTCCGGAAATCTTCGAAGTGAAGTTTGACATGTTTTTTTCAATGAAATGGATGAATAATTAACACATAATGTTATTTGCTTAATTGAAAACATGTCCAAGTGACGTGCATGTTTTGTTTGTCACTATCCTTTAGATTAATGCGCACCTTTTGCTTATATCATTCAAATACATTCTCCAGATGAAAATTGAATTGCCTTTTCTATTTCTATCCAATTATTTATTAAAATCGCCTCCAGGGCTTCTGACCATGTCATAATGAAATTGACAGTGAGTCATTACCACTTCTTATTACAGTGTTCAAATCAGATTACCTCACAGTGCGTTTGACATGAGCTACATTTACTATGTATGTAGTATGGCTAAACTAAACGAATTTGGAAAAGCCACGGGCGGAAATAGAATATGTTCTGTGTACATTGTTCGGATGGTCCAGCAAAGTCATTTCAAAGAAGTATTTTCCAGGCAGCGTCCCTTGTCTAAAAGCTAACTGCAAATGGTGCCCTCGGGCAATGATGTAATGTAGTTATTATTAGCATGATTGAACATAATGGCAATTGAAGATGGTCAATAGTCTTGATCATAGGTTGAAGGATTTTACAGTAAAAGCTGAATTTGGGAAACTCTTCTACAATGGAATTGGAAATATGCTTCCATACTAGTAGCAAAATTGAACGTAACGCAATTCGTTTAACGTATTTTGGTATATTGCAACTTGCAAGATACCTATAATATATACATATAAACATTATATATTCATAGTACGAACTATAGGCATTGGTGAATCTCATACCCAGCATTTTATATTCAGAGCTAGAGATATGGAAACTCGTTGATCGAAGCACAAAGAGACTTGGAATATGCACAGTTCTCTACTAAATGGAGTCTCATTAACATAGCACCACAATACATCACATTCAACAGTAGCGAAGACGAAGACTTCTATATAGATCTTCTTACTACCAACTAAAAATTAGAATATTCTACTAATGGGGCAACATGCGAATCTTACCTTTGAGAGCTATAATCTTTGGAGTAAGTAAGCAAATGAAGTGGAATTGGACCTTATCGTCAAATATTGTCATATATCAGCCGCATCCATCCTGTAATTATTATAACATGAATGTTTACATTGGTTCGTCGTTTACAATGATTTGTACAGCTGGTATGAATTTAAAACTCGAGTAAGAAAATATACGTGTATAAATACGCCAAACGTAATACACAAATATGAAAACGAATTCTATTTTCTTTCACAGTGTAGTGGTTTTTGTTATCCATTATCCATGCACCACCCTATGCAGCAGACATGTTCCATAACATTGATATGGACTGACAGTTCAAAATTTTAGGAATTGCCATTATATTTATGAAAGTTGTTGAGGAACCAATTTAATGGGACGAATTCATTTCTTATTGGTTTTCTTGTGACTACTACAGGTTGAAGAAGTCGATCTTCAAATTGTTAGTTGTGCGTAAGTTTCCAAATCCAGCAACGAAACAAAAACTATTTTTAGCTAAAGCTTTAAAAACAAGGAAAACAAGAAAAATTGCTTTCACCCTCTCGCCATTAATAAATTCCAAACACGGTTGGCTCTGGTGAAAGGGGATACTTGTTCAGAACGGTCGTGATCAGAATTTGAAAAGCTTGTTGCTGCATTCGTCGCTGTTAGTGGCGTATAACAACAAGTAAGAGATATGGCAGTATATAAAATGGAGAAAGCGTAGTTTAATAAGCATGTTACATAAAGGATGTTATGATTAACTGTTGTGTGGAACAGGTTTCCATTTGCTGACAGGATGGATTGTTCCGATGAAAATGAAGTTCCAACAAACTCCCAGGTTTTCTCCGTGAAAGTAATACTCTAATTATAGAAGCACATTATTTTAGGAGTACGTTCTAGATTTAATTGTGGAATGAACATTACGTAATATTTTAGGCCAAGGAAAAAAATGTAGATGAAGCTCAGTCGGTGGCAGGACAGTTTACAAACTATTACTATGAAATGCTGCAGAAGAAGCCTCATGTATGAAACAACAAGAAATAGTGGTGATCTTGTTAATATTAATATTCCAGCTATGTATAGTTCCTTGTTTCCTTGTTTTAGTTGGTGGGACAGTTGTACTTGGAAAACTCAATTCTTCTATGGGACGGTAATCCAGTATTCCAGCGAGAGGGGATTCAAAAGTTCATAGAACAGCAGATGCCCCCGCTTACAATCAATTTAATGTCGATGGATTGCCAAACTCTGAATGGTAAGAGAGATTTACAAGAAAAGTATTGTTTCGTTTACCCATGCTAATACTAAGCCTTGGATTTTTTTGTGACAGGAGCTGCTGTAGGCCCAAAACAATCATTCCTAATCAACTTGGCGGGGCAGTACCGGATTTCTGGGCCAGGCGTTGTCAAACAGTTTACCCAACAACTTGTCATTGTTGCTGACAATAACAAGTGGCGGATTGCCACTGACCAATTTAGGACCGTTGCGCAACCTACCTTCTACTGACTGGTTAACAAATTAACTGTCTAGACCATATTTGATTTTGCTAATCAGCTTTAAATCTTTCCCAGTAATAGTCTGCACTCTACTGAAACTTTTGATTTTGATTTAGTTTTTAAAAATACACTTTGATGTCATATTAGAAACCAGATTAAATGTTGCGTTTGATACTAATGAATTCTTCATTTTTCATTAAAAAAAAGCTACAAATGCGAAATTCGCATGTAGTGCGTAAAAAGCAACATAACTATCAAATATTAAATAAGTTATTTTTGTTAATTCAAGCAAAAACATTGATTTTCTGTTTCCTGATCCTGACGTTGATTTACTTACACCATTAAATCAATGTTCCACTTCCACTGTGAACCTCAGCAGTTAGACAATATATTAAATAGTGCGTAAAAAGCAACATAACTATCAAATATTAAATCAGTTATTATTGTTAATTCAAGCAAAAACATTGATTTTCTGTTTCCTGATCCTGACGTTGATTTACTTACACCATTAAATCAATGTTCCACTTCCACTGTGAACCTCAGCAGTTTGACAATATATTAAAACACACTCTGAATTCGAAATTTTCCTAACACGCACTGTGCGTGGAGCATGCAAGGCGACTATCGAGCCTGGACCTGGAGTGTATCTTGAATTACAGATAGAAAAAGAGGATTCAGGAAGTACTCGGAGCCAATGATATCAAGCACAAAGTTGTCGAAACCGTGTGCATATGCTTGAAGAATTTGAAAATATATGTACATGGATTTGGTCCCAAATGTCTAATCTATTAAGAAAAGACTAATATAATCTAAGTTCTGTAATATCCGTACGAACAACTCATCACGGGGTCTCTGGGGGTCCTAGTCCTGGTTTTAAACAAATGTGCACAAGGAAATTATTTGCCTGGGAATCAATACATGCTATTATACGTTTTTAAACATGTAAAAGTAAAAGTGTAGCTGTATTGCAATTAAAATCTTAAAACCAATTTTATACTTTTCACAGATCACAATACATTTTAAAAGTCAAACAAAATCAACGTTGATTGCGAAGTGCAGATCAAACAGAAAATTAGGCATTACATAAACTGGATAGTATAGTTCAAAAGAGCAGCAAGGACAGTTGAAATACCCTCTGGAGTCTGGATCCCTACTTCATCATCCCGGATAAGGTCACACACTAGAACTCGCCAAATTAAAATATATATATCGCAGTTTTTATTTCACACGGTACAGCATTTTTCGTTGGAGACGGTGTTGCAATTCTCCTCTCCTAATCATTGTGTACACAACCTTCTTGATAGCTTTGTCATCGTATTTCTGAAACAAAAAGTTGACATTTCATTAGTATTGTATTCTAAACTTGATCTTGTACACCTTTCTAATTGCACAAATTATACCTGTCGAATAAAATCTTGTACAATAGTGTGTTCAGATACTTGGGTTCCAATGGCCATACGACGCTTCAACTGGTTCTCAATACGATTCAATGTTTCGTAGTCTTCTTCACTAGTGTAACCTTCCACACCTGTATCAGAAGAA
>JAAXOA010000794.1:0-19661 GCA_036561885.1 Salina celebensis
TCATGCGGTATTTTCATCTAGAAAGAGCCACTAATGGGAAGTTGCAATTCACAAAACATCTCTGCCCTTATTCTGTAAATGTTTATTCACACCGAAAAATAATAAATTCATGCGACGCAACTACACGAAATCCGGTGGGTGTCTTGCCACAGCCAAAATAGATCGCCGTATTGAGCCAACGACAAGCAACGACTCTGTGGTACGGTGGTCTTGACGGTAATGATACGAAAAGTAATACAGAAATCTACTGTTATGTAACAATATGTAACAATGTGCTTTCCGCAATAAAGCTGTTTGCAAAGGATTGCCAGATTCTGGATAAAGTTATGTCTTCTCCACATTCGCTTACGATACATTATTCTAGATACTGTATAATCAGGGGCATTTCCCCTTCACACATCAAGCCTCCGGTTTCGTTTTTTTCAATATCAACAAAATCTCTATCCTGGTTTTATCAAGATCCTTGTCTAGTATCTAGCACTATTTGAACCGCTCAATAGAATATTCAACTGAGCACAGACTGTTTTCTACCCCAGTACCAAAAAAAGAGCATACAAGATTTTGTAGGAATTAAGCGAGAGAAATGTGAAACAATAGGATTCTTTTTTTGAAGCACAATAGGAGAGATATAATGATACAAGGGGAAAAAGAATGAAACCACGCGAAAGACAAAAAGTGTGCATGTGTGAAAGCAAGAAAGAAAGCGTGGAAAAGTGGTAATTTCTCTTACTTTATCTTCATAGCAGCCCTTTATGCTACACTATAAGAGAAACTACTCTGATGTTCAAAGTACGCTTTCTTTTTCACTTCAAGAATAAAACATTTTATAACACTTATAGGCAGGAACGTTACAAATGCTTTTATTATGTACCCGAATGTCGTTACAGATGTGAGATACTTTTGTCTTGAATTGAATGGTGACAAAGACAAAACGTTATAAGTTGCAATGCTCAGATTTCACTGTTAGCACATATTTCATAGATCCTCTTCATATGTGAGATGCAATCCGCGATTAAATTTAATTCATAAGGGAAATCATCTTTCTTGTTCTGCGAGGACCACTAGAATCAAATGACTTACTCTTGTCTACACTCCTTACCAAATCATTTCTCTATTTTCATGCGGTGGAATTTGTTAGTGATAGTCCGAGTTGCAACGACCTAGTACAATCATTTTGCAACCTTTCTAAACGAGACGATGTGTACATTGCGTTTATCTTTATTTGTCCAGCCCTGGGTCATATGAAAGTATATTCACTTTTCCTTAAATTCCCGTGTCATTTTCATAGTTTGCAACTAAATCTTCAAGATTTGATTCTGTTGTTTGTTTCTACGAAGCGATTTACTTTACATTCATGGCAGAATTATCTATGACGTGATTAAAAAACTTTACTTCCCTAAGCGAAATTTATCAATACTACAAAGACCAAAATTTGCTATTCCACGTGGTTGAATGCGTAGCTCTCTTATAATGTGCCTACCTAAATATTGATTATCAAAAGGTTCATTTTTGCTTATAACGAAAAGTTGCGATCATATCATGATCAATTTGCGAGGACTGCAACGAATCAAACTAATATTCCATCCAATCGATATAAATAATCTCGATCATCATTCATTTGTCAGAACTAAATCACCACTTGATGAAAACTCGCAAAAGATACATACAAAAGTTATGGAAGTCCAATATAACACGTCAAAATAAATAGGCTCAAAGTTGGATGGTTTAAGCCCATCTGTTCATGTTACGTCTAAATCTCTTTTTGCCTGTTTTTCCAAAGAGAATTCAAACTTTACACTAGTATAGCTACAAAAGTCGCATCTGCGGTAGACAAAGAAAAGATAAAGATAATGATGACAATAGCAATAACAAGCTTCATACTCTAGAGAACAAGAGTGTAATGGATCTGATTAATGTACTGGACACAATTGCGAATAAGCCTTTTTCCTCGGGTTTTCTCTTATATTAACATTAAATTTAAAAAATATTATTTTTTCCTTCTCAAGACCTTTGCCGAATCCATAATTTCAAATACTTTGTTCTGCAGTCACCGGCATACCCCATTTTCTAAATGAATGGGTACACAGGCAAACTTCGCTCAATGCATAATATTCTTTATTCTACGAACGAACAGAAAACCTAAAATGATGAGTTCAATAATATCCCTCATCATTTTCTCTCCATTTCACATTGAACTCCCATTTTTGGAAACGAAATGAAAGAGAAAAAAAAAAGATTTTTTAAACCCAAAGAAAAAATATCACGATATTCATTCTAGTCGAGCAAGAAAAGTTCATTCCTCAACAACACAAGGGAAAGATGTAAAAAAAACAAGGAACTGATCGAAACTCTGCAAGGGGTAGAGAGTAGTGTCTGGGAATAAAAAATGCATAGGCAGACGTCCATCAAATATTAATCACTTTGGATAAATGTGCTTATTTCTTGTAACTGTGTATGCCTACTCACAATTGTTATTAGTTGAACAGATATTGTGGACTGACAAGTAGCATTTTTTTTCGATTCGTTCTGGTAACCAAAGTCGTTTCAGAGCCTTCCTGAAATTTATGGATTTCCATCATAGTACGTGTGCATGTGTGAGAATGAAAGTGCACGTGAAGCACAACGGAAATTCAGGCACGGAAAGAAGAAAAAAGATATATGAATTCATGACATTCTCCCTTTCGCGCTGTCTTCATTTCGTACTATACTACATCATCACCATCACATTACCATCATAACGAAAACGGCGAGGATGCGCTTGACGTGAAGGAAAGTCACGAGAAGAAATAATAGTTGGTAAAGAGTTTAGTACCGCAATGGTAACAAGGATGAAGATTTGGTGAGAAAAAATAGCAATCGATTATCACACTTTGCGCTAAGACATGTGGATTTTATACAAAGTTCAAATTTAAAATTATTCTTGGCCAAAGGATTTCAGATTTCTGTAAAGTTGTCTGGGAAAGATGGTTTTGGAGGATCGTCACTGCGGAGTTAAAATTACTTTAATCTGTTAAGTACACGTATCCAATACTAGTCAATTGACATTCTTCTACGAACCAATAACGTTGTCTATTGCAGCAATTTTTAGCGTGGATAACAAAGCTGCATATCAAAATGTTAGAAGCATTCAATCATGAATCCTCCATTGTCAGTGATGGAATGCCCTTGTAAAAAAGCATCGTATTCCGTATTCTTTAAGTACAAAAATTCAAAATTTGCTACAGAAATCAACATAAAATATTCACATTTTGTGCTGCGAAAAATCTCACCATCTGCATACATGGTTTTTCCCTTTCCTTTAACTTCTCATGTGTAACAATAAAAGCAATAAAAAATTACCACTCTACTGCGCTGTTGTCCGCTCTTCTCCATAATGTAGTGAAACTAGTTTATAACCTGCCTCAGGAGTATGTTCCCTAGATTAAGGAGCAGGTTTTTGACAAAGAGAAAGTTGCCAAATGTTTCTTTTCTATTTAAAAGTTCCACATTACGAAGGAGGAAAAATTGCGAGGATATATTCATATTGTTCAGTACGTTTAACCGTACGGAAAATATCATGATTTCATAAATTCTTCAATTTCTCAGAAACTAATTCAGATTAATAACTTTGGAATTTGTTATTCTCCTTGTTTTATACAAGGGATAGGTTTGAATTGAGCAAAACAAGGAGGCATGGTTTATATTTTGGTAAATACATACATGACACGGATGGAAACGGCATTTGCACTTTTTCCCCGTAACCCGTTCTTCCATGTCATCTACTATTGACAGCAAGCAAACTGAACTTATGAAAATCATTTAGACAGGGAAAATTGATGCCATATGTAAACCAGGAACTTTTTTTCCTTCTTGTCATTTTAATATATGAATATTAGATGACAGGGAATATCATCGTTATTACAAGAAATAAACGCTTTGAAAGACGCTTACCACGTTTCAAGCTTAACTTTTATAGTTCCAAAATGTTTCCAGCATAATAAATATGTATGTGCTCTCTGCTTTCGTACATTATGCGCTGATGTATTTATGCATACAATACTTCTGGCTGAGAACAAGTTTGGCTGCTCACAATTTTTTCCCCGTAGTTCACATTTCCCTTTTCCGTCAATACTAAAATAATAGCAATTCCATGATGATATGATACTTTTTATAACATTCTTCGTGCTTAAACCCTATACTGTAGAGCTCCTTCGTTTGGAGCAATTCGTTCAACTATAAGAGGTGAAAAGGCGTTTGTTTAGTCTCCAAAAAAGGGAACAACGCAACGACATGACTGCATTAAAGCTACAACAGCTTTAGTGAAACACCAACGCGGACTATGTAGACAGCCAAGTACAGGAAGAATTACGGTATAAGGATCATTGAAGTGAATTTCGTTTTGGTAAGCAAAATCTGGCCTGTTTGTGTTATAAAACAGTAGGTTTGAAAAGCAGGAATAGTATAACTTTGAATGTGGCGATAGCATGATACAACAATAATAAAACCACCACTAGGACTGCTACTACACACCAACGCAACGCTCTAGTCAAAACACAAATCAGGGACTGCAGTTGGAAACTATGTACACTGTGTAGTATAGAAAATAAAGTCATGTGAAACTAGTGAAAATAGTATGGTTAAGATTTTGTCTGCCGATGCCGAAAAAAGACTGCAATCTCAAACACGAAATATATTTACGCAGTGCTACTATTTATTATTACTATGCGCGAGCTTTTCCTTTTCCATTTTTCTAGAATAACTTTTGAGATAAGAGAAGAGATTAAGTGCTGCAAAAAATGAAATGGGCATAGCAGTTGCTGGCGTGCTACAAGAAGAGTAATAACAATTTAAAGCCTTAGAAACCCTCTGCACTCTTCCATTTGCTTAGAGTTAAGGAAATTTAGACATTTATGTTTGGATAATAGGTGAAATTGGAAGGGCTTTATGCATAAGATGCATTTGTATGCTTATGCGTGCTTTATGCTAAAACTGTTCTACAAATTCATGAAATCGTCTTCATCGTAGTTGCTAGTGTTCCGGTACTCGGTTTATGTCAGTTTTTTTTGGAGATTTTAGGAATCACACGCATGAATAGTGAAATTGATATGAATGAGCGTAACCGTTCGGAATGAAGGGTAGATGTATTTAGCACGACTATCCGTAATGTGTCTTTCCAGCATGTTTTTGATTGATTTGATTCCTGAAATTCTGCGAATCTAGGAAAATGTTTAAACAAGCAAGTTTTTGGAAATGTTCTCTTGCATAGCGGAAAGAAGGTCCATATATACGCAGTAGTCTAACCAGAATAAGCTCCTTACTAGTAAATTCGCCTTTATTTTGTAGCAAACTCACTTAACAATAGTTTCCGGCAAGTTTACGTACGTGCAGTGACGCTAAAAGACATGGCCACGTACATAAATTCATGAGACTTTATAACTTTGAATTGTAACAGTATATTATTGTAAGGCCAAGGGGTGAAAGTCGACTGGTCAACCTTTTCCTTGACTGACTACCATCTCCTTGATATTCAGTAAGGAATGTTGCCCAAAAGGCAGAAGGTTCGGAATTGGATTTAAACGCACACAACATAACCAATATTCCAAAATACATTTGAATCGCAATCTAAAACAAACGTAGAACGCATTGTGATATATGTTCTATTATTGAATAGATATCTTTGTAAATCATTCTGCGTTTTTGTCTTTTGGTTCTCTCGTGAACCGAAATTTTTACATCAAACATCGCATCCTCTGATGTGCTCCATGCGAAATACGTTTCTTGACTTTAATAGCTACCCAAACTTTATTTATATTTATGATGTTGTTACTCTACAGCCTTCTGCTCTATCAAAATGATAATGTAGTAATTGGCATTATTGACGACGCCGTGGTGTCAGTCCTTCAGACGAAAGGTGCTTCTGAAGTGATTGATTAAAATGGTAGCTTCAAGCATTGGCACTGATGGTGTGGTTTATTTGATGAAGGGGACAGGGCTTCATTTCTTATCAAATGCGTATCACGAGCTCCTCTTATTGATTCTTCTGGATCAATGTTATGATCTTCTAAACAGACACACGAAGCTATCATCTTGCGAGAAAATCATTATGCGCCATAGGTGGACGGGAATGACTGCATTTTTAGGCTTTGAAATAATCTACTTTTGGGCCAGCTTAAAAAACAAAAACAGGAAACCTATTGCCATATATGTATATTTGTTCATTGTGCGGCATGATTCTAAAAGACCTTCTTCAATAAGAAATGAAGCCGTAAATGCAATGTAAAAAAAGTTGTGTTATTTAAATTTAAAAATCTGAAGGCAACGAGAAACAGAATCTTACTATTTTTCACATAAAACTTGTACACAAGTTTTCATATAAGCATATTGTATATGAATAGGAGGACAATTTAGTTACAATGCAAGTTTCTCAAATGATCTGCTTCATGTAAAATGTTATTTGATGATGCTTGTGATAAAGATGACGATAGTAAATGCTCGCAGACCAAGCACACCTACACTCTCCGGTTTTGGTTTACTATTAGGGCATATCTCGCTTTAATCTTTCCACTTTTTTATGGTTCAACGTCAACCTCAATCCGCCCTTTGCAACCTCGTCTCACACAATGCACCAAAGGCAATAATAATCATTTGGTTTTGTGAATGTGAAGGCACACGAAAAGAAGTTTTTTTTTCTCATGAGTTGGATGTTCACGGTAGGTATGCAGGTATGTGTGACTTGATGATGATGGCAAGGTTTATTTATGAATCGCCGTTTTCTTCCTTTGAAACCATCTGTGAAGAAATCCGCAAAAATCCCGGATTCTAACCGGGTTCAGATGTGGTGACACTCCGATCACGATAACTATCATTCAGAAAAAGATCAGATGCTCGTTTTTTTCTCGAAAATCTATGGAATTGAAGGCTGTTTTCTTTGCTAAATACTGTCACATGCAAATTGTAGGGCTCTATCTGTAGGGATGAGTCACTTAGGTCATTAAATCATTCATCATCGTAAACTCTAGAATGTACGCATCTTTTCCGAGTGATCTGATTTGGCATGTATTCTGACAGGAACGACTAGTGTGTCCTTATCCTGTTGCAATGAGTCGTTCACTTAGTCAATCTGCCATTAAACCTGGCTACAGGACAAATAGAAGAGAATGCAGCAGTGAGCGCCCACGGTAAAGGTACAATTTTTCACCAGATGGTAGATCATAAATTGGACGTGTGTGGTGAAACACTAAGCAATTATCTAGGATGGTGCAACGTAAACTTGTTATATTTGCGAGATTCTGATTACTCTAAGAAATCCTCGGCCAAAATGAGCGCAGCGTGGGCGTTCAAGAGGGATGCAAATATGTTTATTTCTTTACTCTCCAATAGCGTCCTTTTAGAAGACGTCGGTCACATTAAACGTGTGCCAATGTCTTTGCTTAACAACCTGCGAACGAAAAAAATGAGGCTAATGAAAAAACTAAATTCAGATTTGTTTGATCACATAACAGAGGACGCCTGACGCTACATAATTGTAATTGTTTGTGAATTCGTTCAGGCTTTAATCTCTTCGTTTGCGCAACGCACGGGATAGAAATGCTTTAAATAAAAAATGGTGAATGCAATACGCATTTGGACAGGACATACCATAAGTTTTTACGTTTCCCCTACAAATTCTACTTTCTTTAATTAATGTCATGTTATGATTCATGATTGCGTATAAAATCCCAAAAATGCCATAAATAGTAGTCATTCCGTTCAAGTACAACCGTAAAAAGATTTATATGTAAAAGACCATAAAGAAAACTTTCATAGGATACAAGAGAGACTGTGGGCGAAACTAGAAATTTACAAATTCAAGTGTGAACTGATACACGAAGGTAAAAGAAAATCCCTATGCAGATATAGTAAAAAAACATGGTGCAAGAGAACATTTGATTCCTAAGGTGTAGCATGAAACCCAAACTTAAAATGCAACGTGACCAAATAGTTTTATACAAGCCGTTTTTTATGTTGAACCAGCTGGTGAAAGAATGGCTAAGATTCACAAGAACTAGTTCATTTAATTAATGACAAAGCATTATGATTATTAGCCCAATGGCAATAATGAAAGTAGCAAATCTCCGTTTACCAAGTGTAAACAGTAACTGTGAGTTTTTTGTACGAGAGACGTGCTACTAAACTTTCTGGAATTTCTGCAACTGAGTATGCTTAACTGGGGGAATTTTCCTATTATGTGTATTGTAACTCTAGAATATATTCAGTTCGCGTCTAGAAGAAAAATCGTCTCTACTTATGTGGCCATATCTTGAGAAACTTGTTTGGAGATGTTATAGTACATGTATCGTTTTTATTGGAAACCATTACAAGCACACACAAAGAATGCAAAAAAGGATCCTTTCCAAATGGAAAGTTTTTTTTTCTTCAAACTTCTTCATTCCAACAAGCCAGTGTTATTATTGTTCAGATATTGATACGATATTATTACCATTCGTTGAGAGTAATCTCCTATGAGACTGTTGTTATAAAGTGGAAACAGAAAGAGTTCTTGTTCAGAACATGAGAGTAGAGTCAGAAGGCACATTATTGTAACAAAACTTACTAGCAGAGCGCTAAACATTATCCGCATTGTGTTTGATGATAACAATGTTTTCTTTCAGAAGACGAACTTGAAGAAGAGGACTGTGAAGAGACGTGCTAGCTATATATTATACCAAGTTCTCATAACGGTCTATACTGTAAAAAAGCTCATGGCATGTCATCTGAGGGAACTGCAACTATGTGGCTGCTCTGGACGGGCAAAGGCTTCGGCTATTTCCACGAGAAAGCTTTCAACAGCACCTTCAACGGAAGCCTTCTTTTTTTCTCTTTTTGCCTGCAGTTTCCATGTGCCTCTATGAAACATTAGGGACAGAGTGAGAGAGCTTCAAGAGAGTTCTGAACCAATTCTGCTTATTTTTGCTCTGACTGGAAAGGGGCTCGGTGGTAGTGTTGTTACATAGACTCGGCATGCTTTGTACAGTGTAACATGGTACAGAAGAGAAAGTTATTGAGCAGAACTAGCTTTAACAGAAACACAGAGAGAGAGAGAGAGTAAATGGACTAGCAACTAGAAACAGCAATAGCTATTCTCTGCATTGCGACACACGGATTTTGTGTATGCCTGAATACGTTTCATGCATATGGATCTGCACTGGATCTAAAAGATCATATTATTCTCACACAGCTTGTTTTGTCTCAAGCTTATATTAATTTGCTTCTTTCCGTATTATTCTACCACTTTGGCACACTCGCTCAAGCCAGGCTTATTCAAAACCTTTGGATAATAGAAGGTTTCGAAGTAATATCATATTAACAATGAATGTCGCATGAAAAATGTAGTCATTGTAGTGACAAAATACGTGTGTACTCGGGTAGTGTTTGGTATAAATAAAGACTTATTTTTAGGCTTGGGATTTCATTCAATGGATGCAAATCGAAGTTGAGCAGGGTAAACTTGATAACAATTTGGTTAACTCTAATGGGAGGTAAAGATACATTGACACTTGCCACCAACAATATTTTATGAAACTACGGAACTTCTGCTGCATTCCGGGGAAATATTTGCTAAACTGCTCATTTATACATGAGTAAAAACTTATTTCTAGTGACATAAGTCAAACCTGCAAACAAAAGAGAAAAAAAAAGTTTGCCGTGAAATGTGTCTACCTATTATCTGCCTCCGCACTTCCTTCCTGTTCCTACCCAATAAAACGAAACATTTTTCCTGTCGTTTTTTAGTTCCCCGGAATACAGGAGAGCGTTGAGGAGCTGACATGTGGTGCTCTTGACGTATATGAATTATTGAGCAAGCTAATGTCACACTGGCAGTGAATGAGTGACTACTGGGAAGAGCGTTGCAAGGGAGGAAATGAGACCGCTTGATTTTTTTTCTACACAGCTATGCACCAACTTAATAACTGCAAACTACTTGACTCTAAATTAGCAAAATTATCACGGTGCAACCACTCCATGCAAAACAAGTGTAAGCTTGAATATTAGAAAATGTTCTCACCAAAATTCGAAGGAAGTGGAAGAAGGTAGTCCAACAAAGGCACTCTGCTTGTAACTCAATAACCATGAACTACTGGACGACGCATGGTAATTGAATTATGCATATAGATTTGTGGAAGGGCAACGTGTTTGCGTCAAGTTTCGTTAGCTTTGCAAAAGTTTTGAATGAACTGAACTGTTGATGAACAAGTTTTGAAAGTTTAACGAGGAAAGCTGATCACTTGTCGGGAGCTATTAGTGCCGCCGCAACATAGACAACTAACACGTACGACAGGCTCGCTATTTGTTATAATTTGGTTTTGGACAAAACAAGCGTTTTATTGTCGCATGACATTACTGCGTTTGCTAACAGCTACAAGATTTCGTCTACAAATAATTGCGGCAATCTCTTCAGATTATTTCCACCATGAATTTTCACCTTTTCTCGGAAATGTCAGAATCGTATCCGCAGTCTGACATGTTGTTAGGTTGCACACTCTGGATAGCTTTCTTTCTCAGATAGTGTTTCAGTTTCTTCCTGTGTGTTTGCACATCTTGTTTATGGAACAGGAAACAGTTGATGATGAATTAGGAAATCAACGCCGACTGGCGATAGGTGTTTTGAATCAATCAAAACCTTATTTTATAAAAGCATGGTTTTACTTCATGCTATGACATGTATACCTATAAATTTCATGTTGATTTTATATAAATAACACTGTTTTTAGGCCGAAAAGAAACGAATATGATATATATTTCAAACGTGTGTGTATTTGCACTTGTATGCAGCGATATTGGATTCAATGGAAGGTAAGCACTGATTAACTGCAGTAATCTCGCTATTGTTTCCGCTATAAATCTTATGAAGCTTACCAAAGATATAAGGTATTGTAGGAGACGTGTCTCGCAGCAGAGATCAGCTTAAACTGTAAATGTCATTGGGGATTGTGCCGAGATAATGCACATTCTCGACAGGAGAAAGCGTTCTTTTTTTCTTGTGCCGATTAATGATCCGTTCTACTCTCAAAAAACTTGTCCTTGTCTTTTATTGGTTTAACGTTTAGGTTAAGAGCTTTTAACAAGTACTTAGCGCGTATACTTTAGCTGATGAATATTTTGCTTATCAACAAAAGGTAACGACGATACACACATACTTATCGTAAAGTAAGTACTGATTCTTCACACTGCAGTGATGAAACAATAGCACTTCAACTTATTTTTGTTTGTTGTATGGAACACACATTTAAGCATGTGAACACCGCTACCACCGCACCACAACCGAGTGAATGGAGGAGCAAATAGTAAACTCCAAAGGTTTTTATACCAGTCTCAGTGAAAAAGGAAAAAAGAGAAAACTCTCATGGTAAAAGCGGACCTCGCCGACCCGGGTACTGGTTGACACAGCCGCAAATCTCAGTCTGAAAAACACTTGAGCCAGGTCCAGAGTGTTGTTGAATCCATAATCTCACGGGCAACCCCCTTTTTTCCTTACATGCCGCATGGACATGCTGTTGGAGTAATGGTGGTACGAGAATGCCATGATTGTACTATTGTTCGTCCTTTTTCCTTTCTCCTAGCGTGCTTTTTATTGCATGCATGCAGGCCTTCGTTCGTGTGTGTTTGTTACCATTCTCGCCCTATCAGTCCAACAATAAACAATACCAAGGGAGAAAAAGACTAGGCAAACGGAGCACCGCTTCACTACAATAAAACATGGGGAAAGCATTCCAATCTTCATTCCAGCGAGTTGTACATAATGCTTCCGTGCTTTTCAAACATGAGTCTTCCATCCAGTCAGAGACTTCCAGCCAGCTAGCTTTCACATACTAAAAGCTTTCCATCCTTTTCCCCGATAGTCATCACGGGAGAGAAAAAAAAAGAACCGTTACATGGAGGAAAGAGAAAGCAATGCAAGTGAATCTAATACAACCACGTTTATCTGGAATATACACAGGGAGCACTTGCTATTTAACATTTTCTTACTCGCGTACATTTTTTCTCCCTCGCAAAGATCAATCTTGCGTATACATTACTCTTGTGTACTTGTCTGTATCTGAGGATGATCTCTTTTGTGGCAAGCACTTGGAGGCAGTTAGTAGACTGTCTGCCTTTTTCCTATAAATGGCCTTCTTCAATGGGCTTCCTTCTCTATTTTCTCGTTTATCTTAGTTGATGAGACACGGTTGGAGACGACAGCCTCTCGTGTACAGATGTTTTGAATCTTTGCATGCTTTTTCTTTTGTGATGTAAAAATGTGACTGATCGCACTACACCAGGCAGGTACAAAACGAGAAGAGGGGAAAGGAGAGAAGAGAAAGTCCGCCAACTAATTGGCAAAGAGTTTCGAAATTTCCGGCCGCATAGTTTTAAAAAAATTCTCGTCCTTCCATTTGGAGAATTAAAGAATGTTTATCTTTCAGGGCAAATGGTCCTGATTAATGAATGGGACCATTATACAATTTCCTTTTGAGTTAGTTGATGCAGGAGAAGAAGTCTGGCAAAACTGCTCCTTTTTTGTCTTTCGCATGCGTTTTCTTTCTCATTCTTTATGTTTTTTATGTGATTCGTAGTCCTTCACTGTCGGTTACGTGCCAAAAACTGAATCGCTCCATATGACTTTTACATAATGGAAGTCATGCTATCTCCATTTCATCTAGAAGGATTCTCCAGTCCAGTGAGCCTGTTTATAGACATTATACCTTCATTTCATCCGACTTTACTAAGAGAAAGCAACTTTCTCCTTGCAAAATGGACTTTTAGGGTAGATAAACAGTGTTCTTGTGATATTTGTTTTTGTACTAACATAAAAAATACTCACTACGATTAAGCATTTACCTCATATCGTTGAAAAAGCTCATGTATTTAAACTCATCCAGCCATATCATGACAGTATGCGAATGACGCGATTGAGGAATAATCCCCTTTTCTCCGTATCTCTAGAATACTCGACAAAGGCCATCTATTTGTAGATAGACTTTTTCTGTGCTACCTACTCCAATGATTTCAGACATTCTCACTCGAAAGATTGAAAATAAAACAAGTTAATAGAACAAATGACACCTGATCTAAGAAATGTACCCGGGATAGTTCATGGTGTCAATAAGTAGTTCTTTTGCAATCTGCTAGAAGCATTGCCGTTTATGGTAAAAATCCCAAAGACCTATTACATAACGTTGCATCCATATCTACCTAGACATGTTATCCGTTCGAGATTGGTAATCACAGAGCTTTCTGTTCGCTTATCGCGTTGGCTTGGAAATACTCAGGATAGCGTGCTATTGCAGGGTTAGACTGGAATACAGCCAATACGTTCGATCAAGTGAACACGTGGGTCTACAATCATTACCACATGAAATGTATCATGGAGAAGCAGAAGAATCAAGAAACATTGTAGTTTTGAAATCCACCGACTGTTGAAGTTGAAACCTATGCAACTTCACATAAAACGTTAAAGTTTTAGAGTCTTATCTTTTTCCACATGCAGTATCATTGAGAGAGAGTCCCGACTCAAAGTTTTTTTTTTTTTTTTGATTCTCTGTTCCAATGGATCCCACTGCGAAGTTTACAATTGCCTACGCTGCGCTAACGAGAATTTTTAATCTGTGTATAATTTGATGTTTGCATCTACGGATTTCGGAGGGAAGTACGTAAATAATACGCCATTAAAATTGTTTGGAAACAAAACGTCAGTTATATCAATATTGGCTTGGCTTGACTAATATCAAACTTGGCTTAAAGCTGGTTTGATCTAGTTCTGAATATGTATTTCCATTGGTAATGGAACAGAATGACAAAAGTTGATTTGCAAAAATTATTCATATCGATAGAATATGTGTATGTATGTTCGTCGAAATACCTTCGTCGTACGTTCGTCTAAGCGCGTTCATTTTCAAGAAAATTGTCATCGCGAATAAGCACAGATTTAGTTTATATGGAAAACACGAATGCAAACACGCCAGCATAGCTTTGAACAGATCGCTCTTGCCTGGGATTAAACAGAAGATTTCATTCAAGTTTGGTTTTTCGGTAACTTAAATAGCATTACTTGGGCCGTTGGCCGTTGCGGATGTGTATAGTTAGTCACCTTGTTATTATGTATTTAATTTTCCTACTATAATACCTTACGTTAAATGTTCGCCATTTAGTAGATCGTTCATGAATGAAGAACTGTGTAACTCCGATTTTCATATTTTAATATATAAGGCGATACAATTTTTGAGTTGAGTGAGCCAAATACATATGTATAAAAAAAGAAAATAAATCGTTCGCTTGTATGAACGACAACTACATACTTTCCAATGACGCAAAGGACTCCTAGTCACGAATTAATTTCCGCAATTGTGTTTAACCGACTTCGAATGTGGTTATAGTTTATGAAACTACGATGTACTGATACTGATAGTATACAAACATTAAGCCATTTTATAAATAACTTGCGCATGTCATATGATTTACTGTTAAGATAATGAATGACAAAGAGTCCTCTCCACATGAAAAAGGCAGAGAGGAAAGTTTGCGTTTAACCAAAGACTTTTGACAAAAGAAAGTCTGCATATTTTAGTGGACCAGCAGGCTTATTTTGAGTTTCACTCACAGTACATAGGGGATGTGAGCGGTATACCCTTTTCATGTGAATGAAAAAACATGAAATTTGAGCAGGCTTTCTTTTCTTTCCCCATTCTTATCGCAACAAAGGCTCATCAACATCAACAAGAATGTTGTGTTTGCGGAATTTGAAAATCAAAAGAGAAACACATTTATTCCTATAAAAAAGAAAGTCATCCGCTATACGGACGGAGGTAGTGTGTTTGCGTGCGTAGTCGGCAGAGAAAGAAGAAAAGAGATTATTCAATATTCTACAAAAGCTTCAAAGCGAACCAAAGGGAATTCAAACATTCAAGCCATCATGCATGTAATGTGTGTATCTGCTACGGTAGAAATTTCTTTTGCCCCAGGGCAAAGTGTACAAAGTAGAAAGTATAATACAATCCTAGACGAGGCTCTTGGGATCCTGGAAATTGAATGGGTGCGCAGAGCATATGAAACTTCTCAATATAAAACCTGACATTTTACTTCGTAAAGTGCAAATTGAATAAAATGCACACGTGAGCTGAAAGCAATCTAACTTGGTTCTATAAAATTGTACGTTAGGAAATGCTCGTTTTATGTATGCCTACATCTTCATAATATCCAACAATTGCACAAGTGACGCGAAAAATTAAAAGGTAGATAACAATAGGAATGTTAAAAAATATGACATTTATAACTATGAGACATTCACAGGCTTCAGTCAAAACTAGGAGCATAATGGGTCGCAACTCTTTGTTCCAAAACAATTGAGCAATGGATATTGTCGTGTTACGTTGCATGCGCGTAGCTATTGCCCCAACGTTCCAGCTGTCAATGTTTATGTGAGTTGTCCGCGAGTGCTTACTACTCGGCCTATCCTTAATGATTTTCAATGCGTTGTCATATCACCGGTTTCTCCATTCTCTCATGAACCAATGTAGCTATTGTGTATTACTTCATATTCATATGTCATAGATATCACGATTCACGAAAGATTTTTCCTTCAGAATACAAATATGTAGTATGTAGCATCCGTAAAGAAAACAGGTAAGGAGTAAGGACAATTCTTGCGCAAATCAAAAAAATAACCAAGCTATTACACCATCTTTATAAACAATTTACACCTATTATCGTGAGAGTTATGTTTACAAGGTTCTATCTGATATAAACACAAAACTGTTTCAATGTTGTCTGAAAAATATTTACATAATAACGCTATTATCTGTAACAAAGTTCATTTCGCAATAGATCAGTGCGAAATAGTGCAAAACACGGGTCTCTGGGTTTTGTTTGGTGATGTGCAAAGTTCATATATAACGAAGACTGGAAGAAAATGATGAGTCAGTTCAAAGGACCATGTAGTAATGACGTGTTCTTCGAAAACTAGTTGAATCATCAATATTGCCTTCCTGCTTCCCCGTGCAAAATACTCATACAAAATTAAATCTTACTACCAGAAACATCATACTAAAAACTTACATGGAATTTTTTACTTTCTGCGAGTGAAACGAAGAAATTACCAATCTAAAAGTACTAATTTGGATCTAGTTGTATTAATTTGTGGAATTACACTGTCTGGAAATGTAAGGAACTTGCTTTTACTAATAACTGTTCACGCGTAGACTGATTGTGAACTATAATTTGAAGAACAAAACATATTTGCGCAAAGACCAAATTGAAAATCCCAAATCTAGTCTCCTCCTTTACTACTCAGACATTATAAAATGAAGTCATGACCATGTTCCACTAACGCCCTTTTTCTGTTCCAAGTTTATTACGCTCCAATTGATTCTGCAAATCACGTCCAGAAATAAAATGTTAAAATGCGCAATTAGACGAAACTTCGTGATTTCCACCCATAAGCCGAATCTGTAAAAGATCTGTGAAAAACGTGTACTTTAGTATTGTTGATCCCAGCGTGAGAAAGGACTATTTTCAAGCACTCAATTACTTGATTGTGTGCTGTGGCAAGTAAAGTAGGCACTTATGTGCTGAAATTGACGCAGCCAGGCCATTAGTTTTGTCTGCTACTAGTAAAAAGTGAACTTTTAGCAACACCTGTCCTACCCTTAATTACCAAACTTCCAAAGAATTAATATTACTCCTACGAATGAGAACTTGTAACAATCCGGCCTGCATTTATAATTATAATTTTTCCTTCAACATTCCCTCCAAAAAACCACCAGCGACTGGTTGTAGAACTTTCCCCCTGACGGTTACAAACTAAAATGGCTACCGGTATTCAAGATAGAGTCGCCAGTTCTTCCATTCTCTGGCTTTTTATACTCATATTTCCAAACTCAAAATTTCTCTAATAAATTATGTTTATATTTTCGTGACAGATCCGGAAGGGTGTTTACAGGGCCAAGTCCGCTTTCACCAATTTTCTGCACCAGTGACCATTTTCACACCCATGTTCCACAAGGAGTGCTCCTCTTCGGTAAGCTAACATAATCAACCAAACTTCTCTCGCGTCTCCTTCTTTACAAAAAACTAAAATCTGCATCTAGTTTGCAATACAACCAATGAGTAATGTGTTCCAAAAAAAAGTTCCAACAATGGAAGCGTTTTGGGGTCTATTCGTTAGCCCAGTAGAAAAGTTTTTTTTTCCAGACAAAGTTTTTTTTTGTATCTTGTATACTGCTCCAGCCTAAATTAAATTGTTCTCATCTGAGACTGAGTTTGCACACTGACTGAAGGTGGAATGGTTTCTATTTGGAGAATATTTCCAGAAATGGGTACCTTCTTGTTTGGAAGGGACTCCTAGACAGGTTCGTTATAGAACCAGAATAATCAACCAAACTTCTCTCGCGTCTCCTTCTTTACAAAAAACTAAAATCTGCATCTAGTTTGCAATACAACCAATGAGTAATGTGTTCCAAAAAAAAAGTTCCAACAATGGAAGCGTTTTGGGGTCTATTCGTTAGCCCAGTAGAAAAGTTTTTTCCCAGACAAAGTTTTTTTTTGTATCTTGTATACTGCTCCAGCCTAAATTAAATTGTTCTCATCTGAGACTGAGTTTGTACACTGACTGAAGGTGGAATGGTTTCTATTTGGAGAATATTTCCAGAAATGGGTACCTTCTTGTTTGGAAGGGACTCCTAGACAGGTTCGTTATAGAACCAGATGAACACATATTATCATTTATGATGTCTGGTGGTCCTAGGGAAGAAAGATGGGAAGGTAGCAGAAAGCGTGTTGAGCTACTCCCTCCGTTTACTAGACTCGTCTTTTGTACCTAGCTGGAACCAGGCTCTAACTATTGATTTTTGTTTTATTTTTCCAGCAGAATTTTACCGCAGCGGCCCGAACAGAGCAGAGCATAACATAAGAACGAAGCAACTACCGCCTTGCTGGAGGAAAAAAAAACAGATTGTCCCGACTTCACGGCCACTGCTCCCCGCGCATTCATCCGAATTCGGTGCAGTTTCTTTTCGGTTGTTGTTCCAAAAGTGCCCGTTACTACCTTCAACAAAAAGATATCGTTTTGAGGTGGCTGGCTACTTAATTTTATTAAGGAAATATAAAAAAGCTAGGTTAGTTTGATTTATACAAGATTTGCGAGATAATTTTCGATATCCAGTGAACTGGAGGGTTTTTGGAGGTGGTTTAGGAAAGTGTGTGTTGAATGGACTCAGATTATGTGCAGGAGAGTGAAGCAAAATATGACTGACAGCGAAACGAGATAAAAAGTAGTTCTACTGATTAATCCGCATATCTTGATTGGTACCAAAAATACAACTACGTTTTTCAGTGACGACAATAAGATGGAAAGGTTGATAATTTGCGATATCATTCGGTTACTGCCCATATCAATTTTGATGTAACACAATTAGTCATATCCACAAGCACCTGAGAAGACACTTAAATTAATCTTATAACACTGATTTTATTGCAATTTTCTTCACGAGAATTTTACGAGAAAAAAAGTACACTGCCTTATNAGAATTTTACGAGAAAAAAAGTACACTGCCTTATAAAACTATTAAGATAACAAATTCAATTCAGCTGCGACACACTGCACCACCTTTTTCTTAAAGTTAATATTAATATTATTGAGTAAGTAAGTTTAATGGTTTTATGTACAAATTGTAAAGTCATTTTGAATGTCACTGATTTTTGTTTTGTATTTATTTAATTACAGGCGACAACCTAGTGTGCACATCAAAGACAGCCTAGGAGTGGGTTGTATTTGATTATGAACCAGAAACTCCCTACATGTCCTGGGAATCACCAAACCTCACCGCGACTTCAAATCTGTAGTTTTTCAGTGAATGGGTTTACCTTTAACGGCTGTGGAAATCAAAGCAACATGAATAAGTGTGAAAGTAACAGTGGTAATCCTGAAGATGACAGGATCCTTCTGCATCCCTTTGATTATATTCGATCACTTCCGGGGAAGGGAGTGCGCTCAAAGTTAGCCGTAGCGTTTAACTACTGGCTGAATGTCAATCCGGAAATTTTAAATAAAGTTTGTGATATTATGGAAATGCTGCACAATGCGTCGTTACTGTAAGTTCAACTACTAGTTAAATAGTATGGGGGGTCTATAATTTTTATTTGGTGACAAGAGTAATTATTTTTAATTTACAGTATCGATGATATTGAGGACGGAAGCGAGCTCAGAAGGGGTCAGCCAGTTGCACACGCTATTTTTGGAGTCCCCCAAACAATCAACGCTGCCAATTATGTGTACTTTATTGCGCTAGAACGAACGCTCGGACTAAATCATCCAAAGGTAAAACAACCTTACACATGATAACGTTATTTGTTTGGTGGTGTATTTAAATGCATTAAATTAATTGATTTTAGGCTGTTGAGGTGTTCACCGAGCAATTACTAGAACTTCACCGTGGCCAAGGGATGGAAATTTACTGGCGAGATAACTTCATTTGTCCGAGTGAAGCACAATACAGAGAAACAATTGTAAAAAGTAAGCAGTTACTGTATAAATACCTGAATTTTAACTGGATTTCTTACATAATTCTGTATGAAAGCGTTCGGCCAATGTTTTAACTATTGTTTACTAATTACAGAAACGGGAGGCCTGTTTATGCTTGGAATCAAACTGCTTCAGTTGTTCAGTGATT
>JAAXOA010000795.1:0-19651 GCA_036561885.1 Salina celebensis
CTTTAATTAATTGAGATGATAGTGTATGATATCAAAGTACATTCATCTAATTCATCAAATTCACTGGGTTTGATACGGTTGAATCTCCAAACAAGATAAATTTGAAGCTAGTCCATACATCAGCTCAGAATATTGCCATCCCAGAATATTTACGTCATCACAAGCGTTACACGCTTTTCAGTGAGAAAATGGTCAGAACCCTACTGTGTAATGAATGACTATCCAGATTATTTCGTGCTCTCAATAGTCGCTTTACAATTTTTGTGCTCGCCAAACAGGCAACCAGCATCATCAGTCTAAGCTTCATGCTTCTGGCTAACAATTCATTTACCATTGTGTTATTCTTGCTGAAGACTGTCATGCTCCTTCAAGCACCTTCAAAATTAGCGAACGAAAAAAAAACTATTTGGTCCTCATTGGGATGACGATGTCCAACTCGAGGCTCTCCATGAAGCCTGTTTGTAAATCGTTGTGTTTGTGAAAACTACATAACTACATAATCGTTCTAAAGAATAACGATTGAAGACTATGAAAGTGAATGTAATGACGGCATATAATCATGCCAACTATTGTGGTCTTACATTTCAAGTAACTCGAGGAGACAACCAACAAAATGATGAACACTCACCGGTAAATCCATCCCACAAGCATGCAAGAGCCAGGTTTGAAGTTAAGCAGGATTCAAGGACATGGCCAATACATGAAGAGAGTCCATCATGGAAAAATATCAGTTTAATGGCTGTATGCTGAACGAATGCAATTTTTGAGGCAACATGTGCCTAAACGAAATGGCAGCCTTTTACTGAACTAAACTTGATGTCGCAATTATTAAGAAACCTACATTGTCTGCATGTGTATCTGTTCAAGACAATTACGGAAGCAATGTTCCGTTTGGCTACTTCTTATACTGATTGTTTAGCTAACCCACACTGTAGACATCCATCAAACAGTAGAGAGCGTCTTATACACTAATACTAATTCCTTACGTCAATTTTGGCAAATGTCGAGTAACCATCTTCCTTCACGGTCACTAACGAATTACATTTTCTGAAATACAAAAAAAACTAGCGTTGAGCTCAGAAATGCGACTCATGTCCTACTAATAGGCACGTTAAACCTGATTAATTTATAAAAGTTAGTATGAATCTTCATGGCTCTTGTTTTCTTAAACATACTTCAATCAGTATTGCTACTAATGTACAAGAAAAATTATCGAGCTTCACAACTTCAAAAAATCCACCTGATTGAAGCTGCTTATATGCGCAATTAAGTAAAAATTATTCCTCTTCTGTCACTAGTTAGCTTCAATGAATTGGCCGAATCTTAGATACGGATAGAGGCAATTACTCCTGCTAATCGAGAACAAGGGCTCAAAAGTGTCTTTTTAATGGATTTAAAAAGAATCACAAAAACCAAATGCATGAGTACACAAGAGATGACTCCTCTTGCTAGGTTTTATGCAGTAACTAGTCTTCAATTAAAAGTTTGGATTTTGCAAAACATAACCTGGAAAATCTACCACAAACGACATCCGTTGAAATAATACCTGTCAAGATATCTTCGACTGTAATAGTCCTTGTTTATCCACATACGGCTAGCCGTAGCTTGTTCAAACAACCAAGTACCTTGTTGTTTTCCAACACAAATCACAAGGGCCATCATTGCCATTACATCTTAAAATCTCTTAATGCGCATTTAATGTACTCGTTCGTACGAAAAACCTACATAAAATCCACTTAACTTGATGCCGCATTATGTCACGTGCGATGCATGAATTTTTAAACTCAAATAACAAAAAAAAACAGCAGTTGCTGTAATTTAGTTTTATGTCCGACCCTTTCCAAAAAGAAAATTAAAAGCTTTTAACGAATATTGCAAGAGGTTATCGGTTTCCTCTTATACGAAATTGGAAAGGACGAAAGCAACGCTGTAACTAGTAAACAATCAAGTGGCACTGCCACACCCACTATCTCTACTAATCTACATGATACATGTGTCTTTAAGTTTTGTTATTTTCATGACACACACAGCGAACGTATAATTCTTCGTAAACTTCCAATTTTAGAGTCTCGTATTTTTTTAGTGGACAAGTCGTGGATTGCATTTAGAAAGGAGCCATATATTTTTCTAAATGATTTCGATTAGTTGGTAAGATGTCATTAAGAATGATATGATGTTTGCGCACCTTTTGCATGATAAAATATGTATAAAACGTGACAGGAGATCACTACCGGTTTTTGGTAGTTGCAGTGGTACTGGCAAAGGCTGTGGGTTTCTCTATTTTTAACACCGGATCTAATAGATGATTGATGTTTATCTGGAAACCTCCGGTACGTTTAACATTCATACATCATCGCATCACATGCCAACGACGGTGCCTTTCAAACAATCTTTATACAAGAGAATCTTGTAAATCTAGAGCAGAAGCATATCTGAAGTGGATCTGTGGTGAGTGCATGTGGCGTTTGGTGAGGGAAACTTGTACCACGAAACTTGGTCCTCGCATGTAATATGATTATTTTTAAAAAATCATCTAAAATAAGATTGCTAGTGTTCAGGCATGTCGAACCGATGATTTGTGGTGTGGCAGCGATACTAATCATATTGATAGGCACATAATGTTAAAGAGAAACTTAAGCAAACGGCAAAAATGTAATAATGAGTAGCGCATACAAGACAAAACTAAAAAAAAAGTTGTAACGATGACATGGTGTGACGGAAGAGTAAAAAAGTCATAATAAACTTGAAAACATTCCACAAAGCGTTCCACTTCTCCGTCACGTAAACCAATTAAATTTGCAGTTTGGTTTACCACGTTTCGTTATCATTTAAGGTTTCACAAACCTCATAGTGTTCTCCTTCATCCTCTATATCTGATCAATGTGGAAGTAATACACTTAGAAATCATAAATAGTCATGCATATTACCGAAGTTCAAATCTGTCAGAAATTAGCAGCAGCGTTTTATTTACATGAACAAACAGAAGGAAAAATATATGTGTAGCGAAGAGAGATTGGCAAAAACCGAACGTGTGCTTATAGCACTTGTCGCAAAACTGATCCCCTTCTTTTTCCATGTTTTTTCTATGTAGCTACTAAATTACTTTTAAACCTACGTAGATGAAGCTACATGGGAAGTACAACATAGTAACGTGTCTTCAAGGCAGGTTGATGATGAAAGTATGCACACTCAAAATTGATGTTTGAGCAAACGAAGGAAAATAATAAACACGATGATATCTTTTCTCAAGTTTGATATATTGTTCGCTGAGAGACCAAATAGTGTGCATTCGTCATGAGTTAAACTGCCAATAGTTACGACGAGGCAGGTGTAACAAAAGCAAGTCACAAGGAAAAAATCTGAAAACGCAGAGGTAACAAAAAAACATGTGTATGATTTGGAGCTGCACATATATTACTGGTGCACACATGTGCAGACACAAATCGCCACCCGCTTTTATGTGTGCCTACAACCCAGTAGTTGTTGCTCAGATGCGGTCTTGGATTGAACAAAACAAACTAAATGATGTGTGCTCACTCCCATTACCTTGACAATGATGATGATTATGATAAACGCGTCTGTGTCACAAGAACGAAATTATGCGATCGCTAAAAACGTAAGCATGTTTTAAGGCTATGATACTCGTATGCAAAATATATATACATATGTAATAGGCAAATGTAGAATAAGGAAAAAAATAAAGCCACAAGGTGCAGCAACAGCAACAACAATAATAATCGTTGCAAAAAAAATAAAATTAGTTATCTAGAGTAAGGAAAGTGACATTTTAAATGCTTGGGGGTGGCCAGCCAACCACAATTTTGCTCCCGGAATGAATTGCTCCTTGCAAAATTGTTTGACATGCAGTGCTCTTGCAGCTGGGGCAAAACGATAGAACCTGGAACATACAGGAAAGTTTTCAAGAATTTTTATGATTGAAAAAGGAGCTACGTTAACTTTATAATAATTGCTTGCACTAGTAGGTTGTAGGTAGTTCGTTAATCATCATGATGAAAAGCAAGGTTACTTGGGTATGTCGTTATTCAGTCAGATTTGATCGTGTGCAAGTTTGGTTTATCGCTATTGCCGGTAGTGTGTGCACGATAGTTCAACAGCTTGTGCATAAAATGGTTTTATGTCCTTTGAAATAACTCTCCAAGTGACACACCTTGTGAAGCTAAATGCGCTAAAAACCACAAGATTCGTTAAAAATTGAAAGGTGTTGCCATGAAATCCATAAATATAAACAGGAATTTGCACGATCCTGGTAAATATGCATAAATAAATGGCTGGATATGGTGAAGTTCACTTGAAGGAATCCTTCGTCAATCCAAGTTTCCATTATAATATTATGTAATGTACGATTTCTAATTTGTATCGGGATAGGAATACAATCAATGAACAAAGGTTGCCATTACCCGTCCATGCGTCACCACAACTGTTTTTACAATTAAAAATTATTTATAGTTCCAGAACATCCATGAATCCATAATTATGTCTTCTAGTAAGCGATAACCTAAATAATCTCGAGCTGATTTCCTATCCCTGTTAGCTCCCAATGGCATTGAAAATATTCTGTTGCATTGAATTTTAAGCAAATTGAAAGCAAACTAACGCTTAAATAGCAACCGTTTCAATACCAAATGAAAAATCAGGGTAAAGATGTATTGCAATTGAAGGAGATTTGTCTTTAACGTTCTCGTTTGCAAATGATTTGTGCATATTTTCTGCACCAGTTTGTCACTTGCCCAGGCCCACACAGTCATAACCGCAAAGATCAGGCATGGGTTTTCGACAGGTGTGGACTCTACTGAATATTTATGAATGCAGTTTTTTATTGTTATTGATGCTGTAATTGAGTACGATGTTGCAGAAATGTTCCTTCAAGCTACCGCACGTTACACAGACAAAATACTACAGGGATGAAAAAATTAAGGTCATTTTTGGACTCCTCATACTTGTTAACATTGTTATTATGACTTACTTGAATTAAAATCTATCGTTTTTTTGATGGTGAGCTAGAGTTACATTCAAATCAGGTGGAGCTTCACCAGCCCAAGTTTATAGGATGTGTTCAGCTTCCTTGTGCAAACAGCAATAATATCAGTGCACTTCCATGCCCTTATCATCCTCATCCAGCATTTCATTATTGTTGCCGTATTATTGTTGTTACGCTCACAGTAATCCTCAACATTATATAATCGTTATTATTACAGTTTTTTTTAAATGGGTGACTTGATTATTTTCTAGATCTTAAGCAAAGCAGTAATTACACCTTTCTAAATGTCAAAATATCAATGAAGGTTAAAAGGAATGCAGATAGGTATAGGATAGCAAAATGGATGTTATTACCTAGTGACTACCCTAATTATTAAAGGATTTGGTTGCTGTCTATCCTCAGTTCATTTGGAAATTTTCATATCTGCTGCTTCACGTAATATTATGTTGAACAAAAATATTTCCTAAACTGATTGTGTGTTTGTCCGTAGATCTGTATCTTGTATCTTTCTAGCTCACACTAGCAAATTCTTTAAATTGCAACAAGGCCATATGGTCATTTTCCTTCCAAATATACAATACATTCAAGATTTGATGACCAGAATACAAGGATTTCAATGAATAGTTAACACAAAGTATAGAATCTTTCTATACCAAGAGCTTTAATGTTTTTTCCATAACTTTCGGACAATATTTTATGCATTGTTATATTGCGAATATTCATTTCCTCCGAAAATTTTAAATACAAGCGAACTTCTCGTTACTTGACTAGATAATCAAGTACCTAGATTCAGTCACATAACAAAGTTTCTTGTATTTTTGTCAGTTATTGAGATGAATGAGCGCACACAAACCGTTTAATTTACGTTTGACCTCCGTGAACAAGCTTATTTTGTGTGACTAACTAACAGTGGTTCCTACACTTTAACTATCTCGACAGTATATATTACGACTTTACTGTGTCGTATATTACCACTGTCTTATTATTAGCGTAGCTGCTTAGTGAATTCATCGATGTCTGTCCGTCCGTCCGTCAGCCAGATTTCCATATGAAGGAAACGAAATTTTGCGTTAAAATTTGGTATGTATGTTCCTTCTTTGTCATTGAGGGAAGCCGAAGAGCTTTTCAGTGTTTACCCTGGGATCGGAAATTGGGGAAACTCGAATATCTTGAGCAGGAAATGCAATTATTAGATGAAATTTGGATGTTCGAATATCGTGAAGGTGCTAGTAGCTATATTTTTAATGTTATGTGTTTTTTAATTGACTATGCTACTTCGGTATTCCGTTGTACCGGTTTATTATTATTACCAAGTAACTGAAAACTTTAATGAGATTGACTACACAATTTTGGGCATTGGACAAAATCTATTGCTACGAGTGTTGTAAATAATCTTTTTATTTTACAGTACACAATTGTAACACTCGTAAACATTTTTGTAAAATCATAATAGGTGATCTTGTGTCATTATTCACTATTACCAATAGCCCCATGACACTCGTCTCTACTACCTAGCCGGTAAATGAAAAACACCTTAATGATTGAAAATACGATGGACATTCTGTCTGATGGGACTGGTGAAGTGAGAAGGATGTTGGAGTCCAATTACGTTATTCGTAAGTGATATTAAGTTTACAAAATTATAGTAGCCTGTTGTAAAGTAGAAATGATTGTCACATGACAAGAATCCTTGTTGCCTTCGTTTATGCACAAAACATATTTTACTCTGAGTGCAACTTGGGTCGTCAGAAATCACTCTTTTTTACGTGTATGCATATATTAATCACAAGGTAGCACCCATTGCCCAAGTTTAACATGCGTTAAAATACCACCATGGTGGCATTCGCTTCAACAGCGTTAAGCTTCTAAGTCCTTTCGATTTGCCAGAAATGATTTATCAATGATTTAATTTAACACAAAAATTCAAGGCTAAATTGTGACAATGTTACTGTGTAAGTACACAGCACATAACTAATCCAAATCCACCTAGAACTCTTTGGGTCTCTATCAATCATTTTGATCGCTTCTTGGAAAGTGGTAGTTTTACAAGCCTTGAGTTACCAGAGAATAAGTATTTATTAGCAAATCTAAGTTTCATAGATCAAAAATGTTTTTTACAATGAAGAAACTTTGCAAAAAAAAGTCGCTTTTTTTTCTCATCAATGAAGAATAAGTTTGTTCACAATGGAAGGAATATGTATTCATTGAGATCATTGGATCATGTATGAAATACAAGTTATTATTACACACCTCCAACAATTTCCCATTCTACTCCTGGCAAACTTTCTTCAGATCTATAAAAAGATCTCATATTTAATATATCCGAGTGCCTACCGATATTGCAAGTTTCGACTGGTGAACGTGTGCAGAGTAAGCAACGAGTAGGAAGAAATAACAAGCCGGTAAAGTACACAAAGAGGAAAAAACTTTGCGATTTCTTTATCCCTTCAGCTTTTTCCATCCATCACCAATAAGTCATTATCGAATGTGTTTCAAAGGTGTGCTGATTGCCTCATTGGATCACTATTGTTACTTGTAAATAGTTTATGCTATTGGTATTTTATCGCACTTCAGTTTGTGTACGTGAGCCATAAACAACACTCTCCCAAGATGGCCACTTCACCACTTCTATTTAAAAATCGCACCTTGAAAACTTAAAAACAAAAAACCCATTTGTCTACGAAATACTAGTGAGCATTTATTAAAAGCATATATCTATTTTTAATGGTTAAATACATTTTATGTATACATCTTATAGAGAACCAGATAACATAATATTGATCCTAAATTCATTCACCTGTACTATGTATTAATGGGTAAAAGATTTTCCCGAGAAAAAAACATTATGTTTACCCCAAAGATCAGCACTGTGAATGTCTTACTCCGTAAGATAGGACGTATTACGTCTTCCAAGATTGAAGACCCCGTACAAAAACATTTCCAAATTCTCGAACCACTAGAGCAAATTTCGTTTCCCCTATTTATTGAAGAGAAACATGACACTAAATCATGTATCTATTCCTTGACGTGGATAGTTGCGAACTACATATATTAGAAATCGTAGAAACTACGGTCGGTTTCACTATTAATTTTGTGTCAAAACAAGCCTTAAACAAACAAACTAAACGCCACAACCCGGGGAAAAATTCAATCAGTTCTGTTTCTTCTTACTCTTCGCAAACTCTAATTTGAACACAACTCATCATTCCCTCAAACAGCTCCTTCTCCATCCGTTTTGGCGAGTAGATTTCAGGTGGAAGATGGCATACAGATTTGCACTCTTCTACCCGCATCACAACCGTTACTCTGCACAAGCTTTCTTTTCGTCGCAGTACAAGTCTAGTTTTTAGCGTGCAATGGAGTCCTAACTGAAACTTATGGGATTTTCATTGAAAAATGCACATCATATCACAATAGAGCGTTCAAGATTTTAGGTTTTGTATATTCTCCAACAACACATTTGTACTTTAATGATGAACAGTTTTTATGTACGCACCAAATTCCACAAATAAATCTCAGTACCCGATTTTTACTGTCATCATTATTATTTTTGGTTGTCTGTTAAAAGAAGTGGGTGACCTAATGGTGATTATTGAGAAAATGGGGATGACGGCGATGAACGAAAAGTTGAGGACGTAACAGTAAACCCAAATTGCTGTACCGAGCGAGGGTAAACATGTTCGCTAACAGGTCACCCAGAGCTTTTCATTTCCAGGCATTGAACAGAACCACTCTATACTTAAATACATTCCGTACGAGTTTGCTGACAAAAAATGATGCTCCTTATATCTCTCATTATCACGCACAAATAGTCAAAAACATAATCAACTCTAGAATTCTCCTTACACAATACACATCGAGAAGTTCCAGAATTTTTTTACAGCAACTGTTATGCTTGAAAGTTAAAACAAATCTGCTGTCACTATTTTTTCATTCGCGTCAATCTCATCTTGTACTGTGGGAATCCGTTTTTTGTACTTCACTCTTCAGACATTGTTTCCCTGAAGTGCAAACTAAGTTGAGGACAAGTGGCATAGGAAGAAACTCCTTCGCTGACTTGGTTGGAACAGTTAGTTTCTGGTGATATTGACAGCACGTAAAGGAGTCTTTGCGAATGGAGCAACAACAATAAAAACCCTTTTAAGAGTTTTTTGTTCTCTTTAAGTCACCCTCGTTACCACGGGAAATTGGTGTGCGGGAATGTCCATCAGGAGTAAGCAATGGAAATGGGAACAAGGCAAACACCATTCAGACGAGAAGCCACATCCAGTTTATAGTTATCATCAGAGGCAACTAGGAGGATCACTATTGACAAAATCCAGAACGACACAACTGCCAAAGTGCATGCACTGGAACACTTATGTAATGTTAAACAGAATAGGAAAAACCCGTGTAGCACAATTCCCATTCACATTAGGGAAACACAAGGAGTGAAGAAATATTACGAGGAAATCTAATATTTTCGATTAAATTCATCACAAAAGAAGGAGAAACGGTTTGGTTTCATTGGGAGTAAGAAAGGAGTAGCATTACACGACCACAATTGGTGTTTGATTCAAAAAAGTAAGAAACGGGAGCCGTCTTAATCTCTGTCACGATCTGCTTAGGAGACAAGCAGAGCTTTGTTTTCTCGGTGACACTGTTCCCATAATTTTTTTTATCACCAGAGAGGAGAAGGTGGTATTTTCATAATCGTTTTTATCACCTTTGCCACACACAAACCAGAGCCAGGGCCGATGCAGAGCGACGGTTTGGCTGAGAGCTTTCTGAAACTTCTTTTCCTTTTTGACTTGCTACTGTTGCTACACTTTTTCTGCTTGTCGACTGATGCGAGAGGTGCGAGACGCAGCAAAACGCTCATCTCATCCAACAAATGAACACACACTGAACTGGCTCGTTGTCTTGTGAGTTACTATCTATGAATGGATGCTCCTCTCTAGCAGCATGCCACTCGCAATTCACCAATTCACACATTCTTACTGCCTAGGTGGAAAAAAGAGTCGTGGAGCAGACGGCACATCTACTCATATCACTTTGCATTGTAGTCGAACGGCAAGCGCAACAAAGTCATTTCCTTTCGTTCACAACTACTCCACAATCTCTCAAATTTCTCTCCGTCTGGTCTCCATTTTGAAGCTTCTATGGTAGTCTACTATCCAGTGATGCCTCTGAAAGTAGCGCTTGAGAAAGCCACCATGCCTTTCACCGCTACACTTCTCTACCAGGTATTAGCAGCCCTGTCAGCTCAACAACTTGCACTGGTATCTTTATCCCCCGATTTTCAAGAACTCGCCATCTGCTAAGGTTCTGAGATGAAAAAGATGTCAGTCGTAAATTTTAGCTGCCCTTCACTCAACGTCTTCGATACTTTTTTTGAGGATCATTTAATCTCATTGGCCGCGATCAAATTATCCTGGTTAATATAGCATCATCATCAAAGCCGTTCTCCCTCACTGTCCGTGTTACTTGCACATACGACGATGCTACCTGCACACGATCATTTATTAGCAGATTCAAAGAATAGTTCGTTATCTTTTCCGATACTTATCCATGGCACATGGGCACATCTTTGGTATGCGGTATGGATATCTATTTTGGAATACTTTCGAAACTTGCTTGTAACTTGTTGAGTTACATGTCACTACACTCATTAGCCGACCCGTCGCTCCATATAAATTCCAATCTGTTTTAAAAAGCGAACACTCCGGAGAACGTCATTGTGTTGACTACACAACTAATATTCCAGATCAACTTCATTGCACAACGGTCCTTGTCATTATATTTATGTTATAATTTGTTCACAAGGTGAAAAAGACGTACTTATTGAAATAGATATGCGAACAAGCTAACATCAGATTTGTCATTTGCTTATGCCGGTTTTATTATGTTGTTCATCTACAAATAAATCCGTACAAATGTGCAGCCTACCGTTTTTATATGACGGTAGTGAATACTCACAGTAACGAATTGTTTATATCATACAACATTACATATTATTCCACCCTGTGACATTACTCATTTCTTGCCAACCCATGCGGAATAGTTCAGGGAGATCGTAACAACGTGTCATTTTGATGTAAAAATAGGAGTTAGCATTATATCATTCGTGTATAAATACACTTTTGAGGCCAAAACAACGCTGAAACAGGTAGCATTTAGGATGGTCTAGTCTGACCAGGTTTCAGAAGAATATCGTTGAACATCTCATTACAATTTTTCGTCACTGAACATGATCTCAAAATATCTTAGCTAACCTAATAGTCTAGGTTTTTATGGCCTACACAGACGAAACAGTTAATGTTAATGAAACGTTAAAGCATACCCGCATGTGTAGTTTGACGAGAAAAAAAAAACATAACGAGCGAATTGCATTTTAACTTTCAACCCGGTATCGGAGCACTTCTTCCTTCGTAATCAAAACAAGCCTTATATAGGGAATGACCCATTAACTCTGTGTCCCTGGATATGGAATCTCCCAGTCCAAATTGTCTTTAGCTTTCGCTAATGTCTTTGTTATTGTTGTATTCTATATTGCCATTGTCAATGTCATTTTATTTCTGTTCTGTTCCACGTCGTTCTACACCCAGAAACTCTTGATGTGGAACAGTTCCCATATTGCTCATGTTTTAAACGAAAGAGTATAGATGAATCAAGTAATTTCTGGCGGACAGAGCACATGAACAGGTAAGGTCGGAATACTTACATGTTCATAGTCATAGTCGTACAATACAAAGCATGACAATAATAATATCGTAACCATCATCATCAACATCATTGCTAATACGCATCGTCAGCAGAATCGTTAGCAAGTAAGATCGCGTATAGCTGGAACGATAAAGCTAATATTATATTTTCATAAGCATATCTTATCCCTTCTCACACAATGCTAATCATCACATCACGGTTCAGAATATTAATACAACAGTGACAGCACTCTTGGTCTATCTTGTTTTGACTTTACATGACATGTCTCTTTTCAGGCTCTACTCTGCTACTTTAAACCAACTTGGAGTATTATGTTAACATCATCATTTTCGTGATTGATTAGTGGAAGTTAGCTACCCAAGTGGGTAAAGGTACACAAAAAAAAGCGAACACTAAAAAGAGCTTGTAGAGTGAGGAGTACACCTTCAATTTAAGTTTTTTCCTTGGAACGGTAAATAATGCTGATTGGCAAAAATATAAAATGAAATGCAAGGTCAGAAAAATGAAACCCATAAAGTGCACTTTCGGCTGCACGCTGTGTTTTCAAAGGGGTGAAAATAGATTTAAGTGTGCTATGAAAACGGTTTCAGTATGTGATAGCATGGATTCCTTTTTGCAATTTGCACAAGGGTTTTTTGTTCGATGAGTTGTTCAAGTAGTTTGGTTAGTCGACTGTGTAACAGTCGAGATAGATGGATAGAACAGTCATTGTAGTAACGACGGTAAGAGGATCAAGGTACAAAGCAGAGTTTTACAAGATGAATGAATGCTTTCGAGAGCCGAAGAGTTGATATCTGAATTAGACGTAAAATGACTATTATGGAGGGAGAAGCAGGAGCAAGAGTAGAAGTGAAAGAGGCTTAAAGACAGAAATGATGATGATGGAACAACAAGTGTTGTTCAGTAGTGCTCTAGTCCAATCCTAACCTCCAACATACAACATTATTACGAATCGTGTCAATACCAATTGCAAGTTGATCATTATAGTGTCATCGACATCCCGACCTAAACTGAAGCGGTTGCATGTACATCTTTTATTCCTTGATACTCAATCGCTACACCTTTTCCAAATTGTAAGCTAAGGTAAAACACAAAAAATGAGAGCCGAAAGTAGAGATCATGCTGTACAATACATCATGTTAATAAAACTGGAAATGCTACAAGAAAAAAGAACATTATATTTGTAGTATTGTGATATAATCTGTTCTGACGTGAATGAAAACAAGAACGGTAAGAAAAAGCGGAATGAAAGTGAAGCAACGTTTATGATCGCCAAAACTAAGACCACCTTCCGTGTTTCATGTTACCAACTTGGTATGTTGTGCAGGTTTTACGAGTTGCAATATGGAACCCAAACTTGGTGTTTTTGTAATTTTTCTTACAATTTTTCCTATACCTTAAGCAAAGCTGGATATATCCTTGTTTAACTCTCGAAACGTGCGAGCGGTGTACTGCAATTAATAGTGTAATTCCTGTTCCTTCTAATTTATTTTCCTTCCATACGGTTTTCCCTGTTATGTCTTGCTTGTTATCCAGGCTATAAATATCTTTCATTTTGGACATAACTGTAGTAAAAGGCAGGAAAAAAGTTGTTTCTGCGAGAGCAACACGAAGTCTTACAAAATGCTCGCTGCCTTTCTCTAATGACTTTTCAATTATGACGATGCAAGCTAACAAAAGTGCAATATGGAAATCGGAAGTACTTGCTGCTAATGTTAATCCTCTCAACATGGCAAGTATGAGCTTGCTCATACACACCCATTTAAGTTTGTTATCAACAAACTACGAACATCCTTATTATGCTTCCTATATCCTGCAAAACGACTACAAATGTAACTCAAAATGATGGACACTAATCAACAGTGTGATTTCCACCTTAGACTTTTCATAGTACGTCCCATTATCCCTGTTATTGTTGCATTGATATGTAAATGATAAAACTTTTCTGCCCAATCTGTTTCAAAACAAAACTATTAAATATTACATAACATACAGGATTTATTCTACATCGATGATACTTAATGCTTTCTTTTTAACTTCTGAAAGAACGAGTATGAACATTTCTGTTTCCATTTCTTTCAGAGGGTTGCAAGTTTCTATGCGTATCGCATAGCACACACTTGTCCGCATAAATGTGTATTAAAAAACCATGAATTGAAATTTTGCCTTCTGAAAGAAATGGTAAATGTTATGGTTGAAATGTCCAAAGTTGCTACTTTATTAACTGATTTTCAAAACTAGAAAAAAAAAAGAAATTTTAGAATTAGCTACGTACTTTTTAACGTATAACCTAATTATAATTCCAGAATTTGTTCACTGTCGACAAGATTTTACCCAACTGCAGAAATGACGACAGACAAGTTCTGTCCTGACTCATCGAATCGAAAATACAAATAACTCAGCTATGATTTAATGGTGGCTTCCAACTGACAGACCAGGAATATTTAACATATAGGGTTAATAGATATCATCTCAACTCAACCAGTAAATAGAATTAAGCATGTTTTCTAACAAGTTTTTGAGTTTGAATATAATCTGTCTCATTCCAATTAACGTGACGCCTTTAGCAAGCTTTTAACTTATGTGGAGCAAAACTATTGAATGCTCTCTCTTGGCCTCTCCTGTCTTTCCACCCTTTTCTACTTGTAATCGCTTGTTAAGTAATTCGTCGACACATAACTTCTATGCATCTTGTTCGTGCTAAAAGAAACAAATAAGGCTGGTAACGTCTCTCAACCAAGAGAGAAAACACCAAAGAAGCAGGCAATACTTTTATGGCGACAGCCATCACTATGATGACGTTCAGATGAAGGATGTTAATGAAGAGGTTTTATTTCACGCCTCGTGCCCTTGCTTCGATTATCAATCTCTGTACATTGTAAATCATATGTATTATCGTTTCCACTTATACCGATCATCCGAAGCATCTCTGTGGAATATCTCAAATGAAACATTCATTCACTCAAACCATTATTGATATTATTATGTAACGGAATCTACTTTATGCGCATTTCAGGAGCCTCTGTCAGTCTATAGGCTATGGTTGTACCAATTGAGTACTTTTGACGAAAATTGCCACAACGATATCTCAACTTTTAATAATGTGTGAATCTAATTTTCACGATGGCCAATAACTCTAGTAGATCAATATGAAAGGTCAAAGAATTTCAGCATAATATGATACTTGTCGCAAGTGAGATATTGTTAGCTTTTTTAAACACCTTTACATCAAGAACGTCTTTACTGAACAAGCCAGGTTTAAAGATTTCTGCCAATACATAATTGCTTCGAGTCAGACGATTCAGCATTATGGTTAATGTATAACAGAACTTACTGATGAATGATTACCTTTAATATCTTATCAAGTTGAAAACAAACTAGTATCGCTACCAGTCCATATTCGGTGTTTGTTATTCCCGCCAGTTACGTATGTGATGAGTATATGACGAATGTCCTACAATTACACCCACAGTTCAAGTGCGAGAATGTGATATCCCCATTGAGGAAATAATTGCTATGCCACAAAAATAAAGTGCAGAACTGATTCCTCAGAGCCCCAGTTCAACAGGCACAATACCATCTATATTTCATAATCAGTGTATGCCAACTTTTCGATAAAAAGCCTGGCCAAAAAAACTTTTGGCTCAATGCAGCTCCAAATGTCAGTTATTCCTGTAAAATGGCGAGATAAACGAAAAATGCAATAGAACAATAGCAGTAGGAAGGAGGAAGTCTGAGAGGACATACTATTTAGTGGATGTGTGAAATTACTGCGAAAATATCAATCCCCATTCAATTCATCGTGGGTAACTTACCTGCATGATAGTTTTCAGAAGTAGTTTTGATCACCTTCTGCCAGAGGAGGGCGAGTACATGAGAACAATGATTATATGGTACTGGAAAACTTCATAGAATTATAGACTGGAATGCAGCATTACGCTCTTGTTCAAATGACAAGTACAAAATGATTAGAGATAGAAAACGAATGTCTTATGGTGTGAACTGCAACATTTTAACTCCTTCAGTGTTGTGTGGGAGAAACTCGCAATCATGAAGACAAGCAGAATTATATGCTTTGATCCCCTAATATACCAATTAAATCCACTCAATTGTGTGCTTTGCTTTATGTTTGTCGTGTGTAAATAGTTTTGAGGGAGGGTATTTAATGCGAAAACCTAAACTTGACTGGGACACGCCAAATATTAATAATAATCCCCATCCTACAACGGCTTCTTGAGACTGAATCTGTTTCTCTTCTGAAAATACAACATGGCATTCTTTGGAGCTGCATATTCAGCAATGAACCTGAACAGAATGACGCTTTCAATGACCTGTAAAGGCTTCCAGGGAGTCGTTATAAAGCTGTAAACATTTTTATCTGGTTCAGTTGAGTTGTAAAAAACACAGACGAGCAAGATTCACAGTTTGTGCATAATCACCGATTCCCAGTGTATTTTCACTGCAGACAACAGCATCGAAAGACAAGCATAAAACCAGTATTAATGATGAATCACGGGAGGAGATGTGACAACCTATTTTCGGGCAAATGAGAAGCCCCACTTAGCAATACCTAAAATTTTATCGGGCGTTCCCTCATTTATCTGGTAAATAAACCGCAAATCGAATATAGAAAAGTAGCGGAAGCAGTAGCATTGAGCCAAAACATCAGCCTAAATAGCGAATAAACGTTTTCGTTAATTATAATGCAATAGTTAAATTTAATTGCTTCGTTAACTAGCAAAGATGACGGAATAAGATACTGGTGCTTTAAGCCAGAATCGTCAGCTTACAACGCTCTACCGAAATGGCGAATAAAAAATTTTCACCAATTAAAATGCACAATAATTAACTTTTATTGGGCAATTAAATATCGTTTAAGTTAACTGATTTCGCTGAAATTGATTTAAACCAACCACATTGGCCTAAGTAACAATCGTGCCGACTTTCATCAAAATCGGTCCAGTGGTTTCGTTTGAACAGAGCGTGACGTACAGACAGACAGACAGATTGGCATCCGCATAAAGTAGCTTCCGCTACTTAATAAATAAAAAGAGGAATTTTGAAATGTGTAGGAACTCTTTGACATTTAATAATACGTGTGAAAAGCTTGTTGATCAAACTACATTGGAAGTAGACCAATTAGCGACAAAAGCTTCTTTCTAAAAGTTGGGAAAAGAAATTGTGAACAAATTGGCATATCTGTTATGTGAAATGCTTGTTGATCAAACTACATTGGAAGTAGACCAATTAGCGACAAAAGCTTCTTTCTAAAAGTTGGGAAAAGAAATTGTGAACAAATTGGCATATCTGTTGATGAAAGTTTCCGCAAAAAAGATAGTACAACCTGCCACCATTGGATATTAAACCGCTTTCCGTACGCAGAGAGTAAGCCGGATGATAACTACAAAAACTTCCTCCAGTCTCTCCGGAGACCAAATAAGTAATGGTGTGGGAAAGAGCTAAGTCTGCTTCCTCCAAGCGTTTACATATTTACACTCTCGGTTCTTCTGCATTCCTCATTACTGCTAAATTTTGTTCATTCATTCTATAATCCAATTATTGGCTCGGATTAAGTATTTTCGTGTTGAACTAAAAGTAGTTCAATACCTTTGATGTACAACTTTGGCCTATTAGAGTATTTTTATATATGTTTTTCGAAAGTTTCAGTGTTCAACTGAGCAAATTCAGTCGGAGGAGCCTGGTTGTGTAAAAATCATGTAAGGTTGTTGTAAACTTAACAAGAAAGTTTAAGTGGCGAGTTCTGTCATCATGCTTCGTTTCAAGAAAGTAATTAAGTAGAAACAGGATGTACAAAGATAGAGTGTAAGAAGGAAGGAAAAAACATTTCTTCGTTGAAATAAGATAAGGTCTGAAGAATACGCGAGAAATAAAGAAAAGGAAATCAATTTATTTGAACGGATGAAACGCCACCTACTCACTCCATTGGTAAGTGATGTAATGCAAATGTTTGTGAAAGCAAAAGCTAACAAGACAATTCTATGAATTGTAATAATAAGCAATTATTATATCTTTTTAAAAAATTGTCACCGTAGAGCTATGACAACCTAGGATAGCTTTGGGAAAGTTATTATTTGATCATGATCCACAGCTCTTTTTACGAATTAGAGCCATGCTGAGTATTGATTTAGATTAGTTTGCCTGACTGTTTGTCCATAAATGCTCTGACCAAAAGAAGCCTTACACTTAAGTAAATTTTAACCAAGTTGGGGATCGGTGCATTAGGTCATGGTGCAATCTTATTGCGTTGAATTTGCAATGCTAGAGTCTGCCTTTTGACGTATAGGCTACAAACGAAACGCAAACTTCATCTACAATGAACCTATTCATTAGTTTTCAGCTTTTTCATTGAACATTGTGTGCATTGGTTTGTGTGACAGTGGTCGTTATGAATGAGTATCTTTCTGATGCAAATACTCTGCCGATATAGTGACACTCTTTTGTTTGGAAATGAGTAACAATTTTCACCGCATTTCTGTGAAAAACAACAAAGCAAGAGAGTGATCAGTCGGCGGAAATTGTAAATTGATTGAGAGTGACGCCAAACTTTTCCAGGGACAACATGACAAATAATGTTTCCGCACTAGTGCAATTTTGAAGACGCTAACACATAAACTATATGAAGGTTTACTATTATGCTGACAAAAGAAAGCCCTGATTGTGTTGGAAAGTACTTCAAGCTGCTCAGCACAGATTGTCACGTTGAAGCCCTCACTAAACTTATTGATAAGATGACACATCTCAGTTAATTTAGTCGAAGATTTTATAAGTTTTTAAAGAATACATCGACGAAGCTATAAATTGCTTCGACAAGTGTCTAAGGAGCGGTTTACAGCTGCATATCATCGTGGGGTCATAAGTCCTTGGACTTGAAGTCTAAATGATTACATCTGAAACCTCTCGAGCACTTTATGGACAAGGTATCGTCCCCCGGATATGCGTCATTGGACATTATCGAAGCCCGTTCAAATGCCATGCAAATTTGATTCAAACCTAACAGGTACCTCCAAAGTTTACATATGGGCCTCTGGAAATCTTCCTGGTGATGAAAGGTAAAACATCGATTGAACTACACAGTCAGACATACAGTGTCATTGATCCGGTGACATGNGCCATGCAAATTTGATTCAAACCTAACAGGTACCTCCAAAGTTTACATATGGGCCTCTGGAAATCTTCCTGGTGATGAAAGGTAAAACATCGATTGAACTACACAGTCAGACATACAGTGTCATTGATCCGGTGACATGCTGAACGTATGTACACCATATTTCAAACGCCGAAAGACCGCAAGACTAGCAAGCCGATTTTCAGCACGAGAGTAGCACTTGCATGAGAACCCGCTGCTCACAACTTGCTACGCCTGCGGTCTCGCGGCGTTTGAAATATGGTGTTGTTTAGCTTCGTAATGAGACTTTTCATTCATCGCTTCCATACTAATCACTCACAGCCCCTAGAACTGACTGAAAGAATTGCTAAGCTTCAACAGGATAAAAACACCGAAACCATTAGCACCTGAGTTGCGCAAAGACTGGTCGTCCAGAATGGTTATAAAAGATTCACAAAACATTATGCTGTTGTTGTATAAGGAAAATTCAATATCTCACCAGTTTTTATACGAGACAATCTATTTGCATAAGCAATTAACACCGCTCCACATTTCAGCATTCTAAATACGCTTTTTCCGTGGGTTTCAATACTCAAATATGAAGAAAGTATTACATATTTATTCGTTACGAAAGAAATGAAGCAGCAAATGGAATGCCCAGGGAATCATTTAACCACGGCAGTTCCAATGACTTAAAAAGTTTACTTGCATTTTTTGTTTACTGATATCCTAGGTAAAGTTACATAAAAGCTTGAGTGGGCTTGAAAAAGACTAAAACTGAAATGCCTACATTATATTAAGTATTTCCTCATATACAAGTT
>JAAXOA010000796.1:0-19650 GCA_036561885.1 Salina celebensis
TTTTTTTGCTTTCCTTCAAATATGGAGAAAATTTTTGTTGAGAAAGAATTTTCAAGTATGATTATATCAACATCATGATCGTTTGTCGTCATCATCATTCTTCATATTCTCATCATGCTGGTTTCCTTGCTTTCTTCGCTTTCAGCTCATTTTTTTCTCTTTTCTCTTGCCAACTTTTATTCGTTTTCTCTTTTTTGACGAGTCTCATCTCGAGTGTCTACGCTTTCTGTCTTCTCTCTTGAAGAAGTAAAAAGTACGAAAGTAAAAATCATTTATTATATATTTTTTTTATGTTGAAGGACTTATGTGAAGAAAAAAGTGGAAAAGTAGGAAAGAGAAAAGATAAAAAGAAGTTTGATGACGATGATAATGATGACTGAAAAAAGAGAGAAAAAAGGCTTTTCCACCTTAAGGCTTCTTTCCTTTTTAGACTTTTTTCTTCTGAGAGACAGCAGTCTACTTTGAGAGTGAAGAATGAAAGTAGAAAAAACTTTTCTCTTTAATTTTTTTTCTTGTGAAAGAAACAAACTTTTTTTCTTTTGTTTCTCTTCACGAATAAATGAATATGAAACACGAAGTAAATTGAGTTAAGCTTTACTTTTCTTTTAGTTTTTTGTTGAATGTAAACAGAAGGAAATCTAAGGATTTAAATTAATTACGGGTAGTTGATTTTCTTGTGTATTTAGTAATTAGATCTACAGAGATTTGAAATAGGGTGCATATATTGTACTCTAGAGACAATTTTAATAGCGAAGTGTATAATTAGCTGTAATTATAATGGCTAAAGTTTTGGAGGTAGGAGCACAGGATAGATGGAGGCGGAGTCTCAAGCAAACTTGTCCATCTGGTACATGTCGACGAGTAACCGTTGCATAGGAATTTCCCCGATTGTGTCTTTAAAAAAGAGAGTTTCCACGGTGGACTGCCGTACCGCTTGGAGACTAGGAACTAGAAGAAGCATCCGACCAAATCTGTTAGGTTGACGGGAGTACTTGTCCCGGATGTAGTCGTTGAGAATACACTGGGCTTGATCCTGGAGCATTTCCACAGGTTGAATATCCAGGAGTCCTGTTGTTTCTAAGAAAAAACACGCAAAATAGATATAATTTGTGGTTGATTTAACGGGAATGGGAAAATTTGAAGTGTTGGTGTGTCAGTGTAATTACCCGGTTTTAAAAGAATGATTGCTTTCATGCACCCACATTCGCTAGGATCTGGGGAAAGTTGTCGGAATCTTCCCATAATGTCCTGTATAGCTGTGATATCTTGTCTTACTAATTCGTCTTTGGAAAATCGTTCTGGGCATTTCGCATTGCTTAGCAGCGTGGGGAGATCTAGAAATGCAGACCACTGGGCTAGGTGAAGAAGAAACAGTTCCTTCCATGACTCACTTAAAAGAAGGAGCTACAAAAAAAAACAGATAATTAATATACAAAACAAACACATAAGTGTATGAATTTCTCATTACGAAACTATTCAGAATGCAGAAGCAGCATACCTGATCACGCTTAGATAATGTTTGAAATGGCTCCAAGCCTTTCACCCACCGAACTGCCATAAAGAGTAGGCGTGCCGAAGTTTCCTGTACTGCTTCCCATGTAGGATTCCACGAAATCAAAGCTGATGGGGCGTTTGCAGTGTTTGAGTAGGAAATGCGATTGTTTGGACCAGACGTAGGCGTGCTACTTCCACCGCCGCTGGCAGAATCATTTGAACGCGGACCAGGACCGCAGACAACTTCCTGATGTAACTCTGCAGCGCGCAATGTCTGAAGAAGTTTGGCTGAAGGATGTACTAAAAGTGCAGCAGCAGGGCTTGGAAAAGATGGTGGTATTAAAGATGATCCGGAGTTGTGACCGTTTGGTGAATTAGAGTCTACGATTCCATGACCAGCAGCTGCCGCTGCAGCGGCTGCATGCTGGGCGAATAGATGTTGTGCAGTTGCATGCAAATGTGATAGATGATGAGCCGCCATAGTCGCTGCTGATGGAAGTAGATTGATCATCCCGCCACCGACTGAATCTCTTCCACCAGCCACGGAGGAAAGTGCCAAGCTGCCGTTCCCGTTTACTGGAGTATTTGCACCACTTAACGCAGCAGCTGCTGCAGCCGCCGCCGCGGCCCGGATTGAAGAAAATTGTAAACCTGCAGCGGCAGCAACGGCTGCAGCTGGGCTTAGAGCTAGGTTGGAGGAGACAGAAGAAGCCGAAGAAGAGGATGAAGCTGATGAAGATGCCGAGGACACTGATATAGGAACTGGTAGGTGCGACAATGGAGGATGTGGCGGCGCGATTTGTGAAGATGAGTGAGAATGAAGTGGAGGTGGATGTATTGTAGTAGATGGGACCTGTTGTCCAGATTGTGGGGGTGCGAGGGAAGGAGGGTGATGATGATGATGGTGGTGTAAAGGGTGATGAGGATGCAATCCTGGAATATGATGATGTGCGGAATGATGATTGTGTCGGTTTTGTGAGTGATGCAGTTGTCCAACTCCACTTCCGTTTCCTCCTGAAGTGTTACCATTTGAGGTGGATGTTGAGTTAGAAGTTGGACTCAGCAAATGATCCTTTGGAGGTTTCGGCTTACGAGGTCCCCTTTCGTGTTGCACAGCTTAAAGAGAAAAAAATTCTTTGTTATTGCGAAGGTTTATGGCGGCTGGTGGGCATTGTGAGATTTCTCTTCACTTTTTGCTTTCCTAATTTTTTGGCTCAGATCCCATTGAATACTCATCCTGCCAACATAATTGTCAGCACAAGGAAATAAATTTTGACTCAACAATTTAAATTATGACCACCAAGCCAGAGATACGCTTTCACCACGCGAAGTCTTTTCTTCTTACCATCTTTGTTCATGGAAGCTTCGAAGCACTTTCTCAGCCGACAAGCACGACACTGATTCCTGTGCGTTTTGTCAATAGGACAGCGTCCCTTGAGATCCCCCTGGGCTTTACAAGTGTAAACACGATTCCTGTGAATACTCCTTTTGAAAAAGCCAGAACACCCTGCAACATCATGAAAACGCCATTATTATAAATCACTCGTCTTATTGTTATCACAAAGAAAAGATCAAATTAAAAAGTCGATTCATTTTTCTTAAGTATCACGCACCATCACATGAATAAATTCCATAATGCTTCCCCGAACTCCGGTCACCACACACTTTACACGGAATGTCGAGAAGACGATCTCCTGTACCCATAATGTCGATTTTCATTCCTGCTGCTTTCTTATTATACTCACTCGCCAAGTTGTTAAAACTATATTAGTATTGTTACTATTTTAGAAGACGAGATTTAAAACGTATCAGATTGCCCCAAATCTGCAGTACACGCTAGGAAATGAGTATGGAGTATGTATGTGACTTTCTCCCTTCGGTGCTGTATTCTTTATGGCTAGATTGTTAAAGTGGAACTGAGAAGAACTCTGACTGTGTCGGTGGAAGGTTGTTCAGTCACTCCACTAGAAATGAAATAGTCGAGTTACTTTGTTGCTTTCAATTTGAAGCTGCATCCACATGCCTTGGAAGTGAGGGAAAGAGAACAGTTGAAGCAGTAGACATAGCAAAGGGAAAGGCAATGTAGTGCAAGTTGTGAAAAGGCATAGTGTGAGATCATTTCATTATAATGTGAAACGCTAAACATATCTGAGTTAAGAGAAAAGCATCCGTGGTTTTAATGTACGGGAAAGATGGGGATAGTAGACAACAACTGTTAATAGGAATTTTGCTTAAATACGAACATTTTCAAACACAGAAAATGAAATGTATCTGATCTAAAATATATAATTTTGGAATTGATAAGGTGGGGGAAGCAGTTTTTGCATGTAAACTTATTGTTTTTTAAAAATAAATCGAACATATTGATTAAAAACACAAAGATCAGATTATTTCATACAACCAATTCATTCACCAGATTACCCTACAAAATTAGTTAACGTCCTTGTCTAGTGAAAATTTGCGTGATGTCGATGAAGTCCTCTAAACAATGAATTTGTTGGGCTTCTCGTTTAAGATTATCAATTATTTTGAGATTATAAATTCACCACAAGTTGAACCCTTCAAGTTAAACGATAGAAAATTCAAAATTCCTCACAACTTTGCATTAAGGCAAATTAAGTGCTCATTTGATATTTTTAGTAATGTCTGGAATTCCGTACATTTTAGTAATACTTGAACCAGTAGGAGAAATTCTCTTCGTACTGATGCGGTCGCGAGCACGAGCAGGGAAAAGTGAAAAAGCCAATTGTGAGAAGGGTGATGGGTTGCAATAGGAAGCAGGGCGGAGTATCAAGCTTCAAATAAAAGAGTATACGTTGACTTTCTGGCTTCTGCTTGTACCAACTCCGCCTCGCGACGATCTGATATGTGGAAAGCTGAAAGAGAAAAGAGAACCGATTTTTTGGATTTATGGTACGCGCAAGCTAAGTCTTAAAACAGAGGACGGAAACTCTGTACTTTTAATCATAAACAATGTTCTTTTCATAGCAGAGGCGTACTTCAAATTAATGAGAAACTGCTTTCGTGATTCATTACATCATAAACAAAACGATTAAAAAACCGTGCGGGTGAGTCAATGGGAGCTTGAACATCTGAATGATTTCGAAAAATCCCCCTGGCAGCACCCATCGCGTGAGTGTTTTATAACTTCACACTGACGTCTTCCTTCCAACAAAAGAGAAAAATTAGTTATTAACTTTTTGCTCAACTGATGGAATTGAAAAATGAACTTTATGTTTCTATCATAATTGAAAAAGTTGGAAAAATAAAAGTTTCTAAGAATATTAAATTAGTTATCAATTAATGTTTACATTGCTGTAGGATATTTTCATGCAAAGTGCGAGTAAACAGAAAAACAGCACAAGGCACAATACAATGAAATGTGTTTGATGCTAGTTAAAACTTGGTTCATATTAGTTTTGTATTTCTCTCTAGCTTCATACTTGAAATTGATGGCTATATGGAATAACATGATTAATCCCTGGTTTTACGCTGTTTCTTCCTCCAACTCTGAAAAGTAAGGAAAAACTATGTTACTTTTACTTAATGCCTTTCTACCCTTTTGTTTGTGTATCACCGTCATCACGCTGAAAGTAAAAATGATAACTGTGAGCCAGCAGCAGTAGCAAGCTTGTTCAAGTACAAAATTTCCCATATTATGCTCCTGTGTGTGGTTACAGCCACAAAGCCTTCTTCCTCCATGGTAGCCTCCATCTCTTCTTTTATACGTTTAAATTTCAGTTTCCCCGACGACTCTCCTCATTTCCAGAAAATGAGAGCATTTTCTCTGAGTCACTTGCAGTTGTTGTTCTTTTGCTCTAGTTTTCCTCCAAAACCACCATCACCACATACAGCTTCCACGGAAGGAGCAGCTTTAAAGTTGGAAAATTTTCTGTAATCCTCTCATTTATAATTTTGAGTTTTGTTCCAGAGAGATCCATATTCGCAGTGTGGAGCTCAATGATTTTCAGTGTAGAAAAGGGGCTTTTGAAGGACTGGAATTAACTAAAATTTTCACATGCAAGCATACAAAGCAGCAGTTCCAAACCGTTTTTGTCCTCATGTTTGTCTTTGGTGTTGTTTATTCATGTTAGATACTCCACTCCTGACAACATTGTCGGCCCTGTCGTCATTGTCAGCTTAGTGAGTAATGTAGCTTAAGAATGTGGGATTAGAAGGGCTTACTGCCATTCCCACTTTTTGCCTAGAATAAAAAGTGGCCCACACAGAGGCAGACAACGTCATCACTTTCAGAGCCAGAAGGATAACGAACAATCGTAGAAGAAAAAAGTTCAGTTTTGTAGCTTAGCCACTTTCACTGTAAAGTTTATTATACATCTGAAAGTAATATCATGTTTGATGCTCTGATTACTGATGTGGAAAAAGTAAAAGTGTTGGAGTCCCTTAGCCATGTAGCCACGAGCTTTTTTCTCTTGTATAAAATTCCGCTGATGAGCGTCATACAAAAGTTGACTGAGTCATTGTATAGTCATGCATCATGCATATTATGTAGGTTTTACTCCAAACGCTTATATCCGGGGCAAAGTGAAACTCATATTTAGAAAACATGAATAACGCATTTGAAAAGGCCTTCACAAAAGTGGCATCAATATGACCTTAATGACTTTTTAATTAAGTTGAAGCACGCTCTTTCCTATTCAGCCTTGATGTTATATCAGCAATAGTTCCATCCATCTCATTTTAGGAAACCCGCGTGGGTAATTTAATACATTTCATTTGATCCACCCACCCACACGTACCTAAACATTATGCACACTTGACCATTACCATTGTTCCATGCTCCAGTGGGTTTTATCTGTTTTCTTGTGTTATTTTACCAAAAACACATGCTTCCATTCGCCACTTGGATTTTGTATGGTTTAGGCGTGATGCCCATTGAAATGCTCACCTTGTTCAGGCACCCCATAAAAATCACATTGTTATACCCACCACGGCCACTTTCAATTATTTAACCGTGAATCGGACGATAAATTTTGATGAATGTGGCAACTTGCGGAGCTCGCATCCGTTCAAGTGCTAAGTTCATCGCCCTTCCTTGCCAGCTTACAAAATATGAGCCATGATTCATGAACTCCCGCATATCAAGACTCTTACACACTGTTTACTATCCAGACTTACTCACTAATCGCTTTTTCCCTTTTATCCTTACTCCCTCATCATCTCGTTTGAATGACTGGGTATGAATTGAATGGGAAGCAATTCGTTACGCAACATTGACGATGATACCGTGCCGAAAACGGAAGGGAGATTTGCAGCTTTTTTTCTTCTTGTGTGTGTTCAGGAAGCAAAGGACGTCAGGGGCCGTTCTCTCCGTCTAATTCCTCTGTTCAACAGATCAAGGAAAAAAACTTACGGAAATATGATGACTGTTGCTGTTGCCCTCATTTCTATCTTGATGACAACAAATAATCTCTATTGAACGGAGTTATGCATCAGTTGTTATATAAAATTGGACGGGAAAAGGAAGACAAAAAAACAATCAAAAGAACATGCTGACATTTTACACATACCCCTATCCCCAATACCCAGATCGGAGCTATCAAAAAGTGGTGGTGATGATCATCTGGTGGTGATCATGGTTAGATGATTTGGTGACAGCTAAAAAGAAAATGGGTTTTCTCCTTGCTTCTCGACTCTGTCGTTTCATTAGAGTCAGTTGCAACTTTTCCCAGATTTGAGGAAAACTCAAAGCTGGAAAATCTGCTCTCGGTTGTTAGTTCCTTTCACTATTTCACTGCGGTTGGTTGTCTTTCTGCCGTTTTACTTTATGCAGAAGACCACGAGAATAAAAATGGAAAGCAATGTGTTTTATAATCCACGATTCACAATAAAAAATACACAATAGGAAATTTACGTTCTAGCATCAGATTTATGTTGAAGGTTCAATTTATACTAGTTTTTAGAAAGAAAAAAGTAATAGCATTATGCAAAGCAGATCTTGACAATAAACCCTTTAGTAGTATAATACTTTAAAGGAGCGGACAGATTTAGGCTTTTTAAATTGAAAATTGTATTTTTTTACTTTGACAGTTTATACAAAGTAAAGAGTTTTGGGACTGGATGCAACAAAGAGAAAAACTTGTCCATGAAAACCATGCATTTTCTTTCATACTTCAGATTCATTGGGGTTCCTAAATTTTGTGATCTGATGTACAGGATGTAACCGAAATATGCTAGAATGTTACCACAGTTGCGCTCATTCGACCATTGTCCATAAAGGCTCATTTGACATTTGGCACGTAACGCTGAAAAACCAATTGCCATCGTTGCCTAAGCTATCGTTATATAGCATTAGGCGCAGTGCACTAATCAGAATAAGATACGATATTGCGCAAAATTGACTAGAATAAACTAACCCGCCGAAATAATTATTTTCTTAAAGGTTTCTTACACTTAACCGTTTCCTTTCCTTACCCTGTTTCCCTTCTTACCCCCTTGCCCCACTATTATTACAAATTTGGGCTTCTACTTTCTCCACGTTGCGATTAGGTCTTCCTTTTTATCAAACTCAGTTTATGACACGTGAAACATAGAATATTTTTTCGGGTGGTCCTTCAACCCTGATAAAGTTAATCAGAAAAGGTTAATTCAAAATCCGAGCCAATGCTACAGAATTGTAGTTTTTTAACATAATAATATGAATGTCTGATGTGTTTTCCTCCTGCTGATTTTTGAAACTGAATTTGTGCTGCTTTCTCGTTATATTGTTGAGAAGAGAAACCCCCGCAATTCCATTTGTTCCAATGCATTGGAGAAGAGATTTGTAAACAAATTATTTGTCCATCATAAAAGCGTTTTCATTCTTATGAGGGACAAATTGTTTTGCCATAGTGTGTGGCTATGAATAATGGCCTGGCCAAAAATACTTTTCTTCATCCTTTCAGCCTTTTACCTTCAAATTGCTTATTCAATGGTATTGGAAGCAAAAAAAATACGCGAGAAACCCAAACGCGTGGTAATGAATACATGATGTATTTCAATTGTGAAAAATAGATAAAACTCCAGGAGAACTCCACTTGAGATTTATATCATACCTCATGCGTTCGGGTTTTGTCAAGAAGAAACACCTTTTTAGTCAATAACTTACAGAACTTTCAGTAAAAGATGCTAGAACATGATCGGATGTCGGAATTCCAAAATCTTGTCTGATATCATGTTTGCTTTCTCCCAAGCGAGCAAGCCAGCAAGTTGACTGCTACTCTGGAGAAGAACATTTTTTAAAGCTAGGCTTAGCTGCATAATAACACGTGCAAATTAAATGTGTTACAATGCAGCTAAGCCCAGCCTCCTGGCTTTAAAAAATGTCCTTCTCGACTTTAGTGCGGCTTCCGTGCATGTCTTAACTTAATGCATGACGCTAGAAAAGAAGATATATCAGCTCTTCAGCTACAAGTTCTGTAAAAGTTAACTTGATTAATGATTAGTAAACTGCATTAATTACATGACCTGTAAGCTATCCACCTAAGATTGAAAACGAAACCAACTGGACCTGGTGTAGAAACAGCCCCCCCAGTCCACTATACATTATAACAACTGGAAATGTTGAAGCAGTAAAACAGTGCGCTTTGATTACGGTCTACATCAGTTGGTAATACCACGATGATTCAGAACAATCCGTTTTGAGGAGATAACAACTTATCCTAATTATCTCTTCAGTTCCGAGCCCAAGATGAGCCAAGTAAAGTGCAAGTGATTTGTCGAACTCCTTTTCTTTGTTTTCTAGTTTACGTTTGCTGCCGCCTGCCGTACTCCTTGATGACTACAAAGCACCCAAGTTCGTTTGTTTTGATAAATGCAGATGCTCGCACAGATGTTTTGACAGACTGACAAAATATTTTTGTTCGTTCTTAGGTTGATACTTTTGTAATTGGTTTTCGATGTTTTAAAATGTTCACGGTCAAGTAGTTTAATTATCAGATTGAGTGTAGAAAGTCTCAACCTGGGTGGTTCACACGAAACCATCTTTAGTGTAAACTGCGATCGGTTTCATTTCAATTTAAACTAATTATTATCAGTATTATCATAAAACTATAATCGGTTTTTGAAAGATCTGAATCCAAAATGAGCCTGTCGGACATCTTTGCGTCAAAGGATTTTGATCCGGATAAATGTGAGTACTTGAAGGGTTCTTTGTTTTAGATTATGGAGTGTAGGGAACAAAAACAAGGGCCTTCTTGTAAACATAATATTATTTTGCAGATGTGAATGATGTCGGATCGCAATGTGTGGGGGGCGTGGAATTAATAAATCATAAAGGGAAACTACAAGCCTTGTCTGATGAAACTCATTTTGCACTGAAGAAAAATGTTTTCCAGCACTATGAACAGTTTATTGAGACAGCCAAGGACATTTCCTGTGAGACTCGTGAAATGTTATCCTATCGTTGTGTCATAATGTGATGTAAAATCTACAAATATTCTGATCTTTAGATTTGGCTGGAGAAATGTACCAAATATCGCAAATGTTACGTGACCAGAAGACTCTTGTCCAGAACATATTGGACACTTCCATTATAGCTAAGCGGCCTACGCCCCAGGTTCCCATTACTCCGACCGAGCCGGAAGTCAAGGCCAAAATAGTAGCTGACGACAACCGTAAGAAACTGTTGACGCTTTTGGAAAAAGTCGAAGGAGCTGCGGTAGGTTTATAGAATTAAACAACAAATATGAATTCCTTACTAAACATTCCATACCTAACTTTTTCTTGTAACTTTGATGTGATTAATCCAGGAGGTTATAGAACACGACCATAGAGTTTTAATACATGAAGGAGACCTGCTGGAGATAGACCCAGACAATTACTCAGCAGTTCAAAGAAAACGAGGATATCTTTTCAACGACGGGATAATGTTGGCCCAGTGGGTTCCAAATAGGAGAGGACCCCAGCGATATAAGTTTGAGGCCTTTTACGAACTTGGTGCTATTGGGTTGGTTGTTAACATTCGGGACCCTGAATGTCCAAAGTGTGTCTTCAAGCTATTAATATTTCCTAGTGTACATTTACTCCAGTGTCCCAATCAGCAAGATAAGGTAAAAATTATCAATATAATATAAAATTGTTACGAAGAAATGGCTATGTAATACACGTTGCAAGTTTGAGTGTTTATCTCATGCCTAAGCCTAATACGTTACTTTTGAATGAATCAGGATTCATGGGTGAACCATATTGAAGGACAACAGAAAATACTACGAAACCCAACAAAATCTATGAACAAAACATCATCTATTGAAAGTCCAGTTACTGAAGCCCATCCTGGATTTCCCTCAATCGATTCGGATAGAGCCAAAAGCCCTGAAGACTCATCTATGGTTTCTTTTCAACCTCCGCTCCCGGAATGGGTACTTGACATTCCAGAGGATCTTGATGTTTGGATTGCACAGAGGAATTTCACAGATGCGGTTAACCAGTATGAAACTTTCCAAGAGTTTGTGGACGCGCAACATATGAGCACAAGTCTAAAAGATATCAAGTAAATAATCATATAGTATACATATGCTATTCTATACTGACTCTTTTTCGAGATCAGAGATTCATGATACTATGTATTTTGTTTGTCTAGGGCTAAAGTCGAAGCGAGGATAAAGACATTGATAGAGATACTCGTAAGTGACCTGGAAATTATGACCCCAGCGAAAATTCTTCAAGGTGGTCCACGCTCTATTCGCAAATCTGTTGATCTACTTGTAAGGCTGGGAAGAGAAAATCAAGCGTCTCAGCTATTCCTATCGTATCGATCAGCCTACATCAAGCAGCGGTAATTGATTTTAACCTTACCACTAGTTATTTACTATACCCCGCCACTGTCCAATCGCATTTGTAACGAAACTTTATAAAAAACTCTCCAAACGTGGTATTTATAGCCTGAAGCAATTGAAGACGGAAGGCCGTAGTCAAATTTACTTGGACCACATGGCAGTGATATTTTTTTCTAACATTCAAGAAACCATGAAGGAATACAAGAGATCCTTCTCAGAGAAAGTTTGTGGGGTTGCCAGTAAGTTCGAAACTTTTATTTAAGACTTCGATCGATTTACGAATGTTAATATAACCTTTATCCAAACTGTTTATCAGGTCTCGTTGTATGGGTGAACAGTGAAGTGGTTAGTTTTGTGCATTCCTATTGTCGTCTCCTCTTCGGTCCACAAGCGCATCTATCCACAGTTTCAAAATCTGTGGCTAATCTGCGAAGAGAGGGTCAACAGGTAATAATAAAAAGATTTAAAGTATATTTTGATGGATCGAAACTACAAAATAGAGGGTAGTAATAAATTTCAACTTGTTTTTTCTAGTTGACGGAGTTTGGAATGGATATCACATGCACAGTTGACTCGATCATGCTTCCACACATAGAACGAACAACAACAGACGCCAAAGACAAACTTGTAGAAGCTGTTAAGCATCGCTATCGAGCTAGTGATGAAATTGGCACACCAATGAAGTTTGCTGATAAGGTATCTTTAGCGAAGATGATGGAAGAAATGTCCCAACTCGGTATCGACAACATGCATGATTATAGAGCAAGTGAGGCGTCGTTATCAATTGGCAGCAGTACTGTGGCGTTTGCCAAGTCATGGCTTCATTTTTGTGAAGACGTTATGCAACTAATTGCTCCAGAATGGCAGCGGCTAATAGAGACTGCCATTTCAGAAGTATTATTAACTGAACTCAAGCAAATGGATCGGACAAGAAAGAAGTTAGCAAGTAACTCAAAGATTCATGATATCATCGAACGAGGTGCCTCATTTCTGCTTGGACCTGTGGTTAGAGCAGCTGGAAATGTATACAGGAAGACCATGGGCGAAGATCTGCTGGAACTAGATGGAATTGTTGAAGAGTTTAGCCATTTGCGGGGTGGAGGTAGTAGTCGTAGCGGAAGTCCTAGTAAAAGGGCACCTGTGCCGCTTCCAAGAACGTTGAGCGGTGGGAGTGGCGGATCTACGACAAGAACAAAATTTTCTTCGCCAGAGTACGTCTAGCTTTTATTTCTATTGTCATATAAAACATTGGTGCGGTTTACCTTGGAAGATTTGTTGTATGTTTATGTTAGATATTTTTATCTGAATTGATATATTCATAGCTAGAACCTATCAACATACACGATGTAAGTAATTGTATGATTCGTGAGTTCGTGACGAGTGAAATCTGAGAGCAAATAAATTTTACGTTTACTTTATCAGTTGTCCACTGATTTCATATCCCGACCCAAGGTCGCCATTAATGCATGTCTTTTTAAATGGAAGACGAGTACGACTGACAAACCCTGTCCGTGACTAGATCAAACTTTCAGATTGTTTGCACAGAGCAAGAGTTTAAATATTGAGGCATAAGTGGTTCGGTTCTCCTGTTATGTCAATGACATTTTGGTTACTTCATCTACACGTGTACCAACAGCACCAGAATAACAACAGAAGGTGACAAATTATCTACTGGTTTACATAGTTTGTACAGTCGTGTGTGACAACTTCAATTGCTATCCAATTCCAATCCTATTCACTATTTTTCCATTTGTGTTATACTGATTGTAAGCTTTCGATTATGGCTACCGCTTACATATTTTTCAAATATTTGAACTTTGAGTTCTAGCTTGTGAATAAAGGATTAGGCCATAGTAATAATTATGATTACTTTCCCATTGTTGAATTCGCTCAGACAGAACTCAATGCAAACAGCCGTCATGTTTCTTTGCGTAATGCATGAAAACTTGAAAACCGTCTTGAAGAGGTGAGAATTAGAAGTCTTACATGTTTTACATACAATAAACCATGACCTTGATGGCAGAGTCGATTCATGAGAATTCATGCCCAAAATTCAAGTGTATACCATGCAGACGCAGCGTAATCAATTGCAAAACCTTCTTTCTTTTTCTCAAAACCTCAAGCTGTTCCGTATGAAAAATGCACGATTCGACCAGTCCATATTTAATCACACTTAATTAACGCCCATCAAATCAAACTAATCAAACGCATCACTTGACAATTGTACTCCCATTTACTTCCAGGCAGGAGAGTGTGCGGTAAACTATCTATCAGATAAGTCTTTCAACGTGTCAGAACCGATAACCACCTGTCTTATTTTGCACCACTCTACCATTATCGCCACTAACGCTAACCTGTCGATTTCATGTAACAAAGATTGATCATACTTTTCATTAGTCCATAAACCAATTCCTATGACCACTTTTGTTTCTGTATCAATAATACAGGGCTTAGTGAGGGAAATGAAGAAGATCTTTACATTCATAGTTTGTTTGTTCAAGTGATGAGTTCGACAATAGTACCTGTATTTGATATTATTTCGATTTGAATCTCGTCGTGATAGGAGTTTCTACATTTGGCTAAATTTTTATTTGGAGTACCCTTATGCAAATACAAAATGAATTACAAATTGCCTATCGCAGTTACCGTAGTGGGGGCTCTAATCGTAGTTTTGATTGGAGTAATGGGCTGGTATGGAATTCCAAAAATAATCGACAATCAAATATCTAAACAAACTAGATTGGAACAGGAATCGGAAACATTTGAAAAATGGGCTGACGTACCCTATCCAATTTATCTTTCTTTTCGAGTGTTTCACGTTACAAACCCTGATGAAGTAGAGCAAGGGGAAGTTCCAATATTTCAAGAGAAAGGCCCTTACCATTACAGGTTACTTTTATTTACATTTCAATTAGGTTTGGTGCTAGGATAGAAATAATTATTTTGTTTTCCGCCTTTTAGACAAACGCGGAAGAAAGGAAACATAACCCAAAACGATCCGTATGATCCTGAATTCACTATACAATACAAGGAATACAAAACGTACTTTTTCGACGATAAGAAATCCGGAAGTAGCACTGAAGACGATATCGTAAATGTCATCAATCTCCCTTTCGTGGTAAGGAAAAAGATAAAAGGAAGAGTTTATTTTTACACATGCAACGTATACGTTTGTAGAAACATTTTTCATTTTGTTTTAATAGGCTTTGATTAATGGAGTACACGATCAAATGGCTGGATTGGAAAAGTTAATTTCAAGCAATATGTAAGTTTGCATGATCCACCGCTTCTGTACATGTCCGCTCTGAAGTTTTTGCACATTTTGCTATTAACTATTTCTCAACAGCAATATGACGAACGAAAGGCTGATAAGACGTAACGTAAAGGTGGGAGAGTTATTGTTCGAAGGGATGGATGTACAAAATTATCGGGACGTTGTTCTATTAGGAACTATTCCACTTGCAAATTTGCTACCCCCGGAATTCGATGGGGGAAAGTTTGGCCTGTACAAAGGCGTAAGTTGAAAATAAAATGTCAGACACAAATCGTTGTTCATTTCAATTCATAGAGCTCAATTTTCAATTATAGGAAAACGGCACGGCATCCCTAGAGTACGATGTCTTTACAGGAGTTGCAGATCATGAGGAATTCGGTCTGATTAAAACTTTCAATGGGAGTGCCCAACTAGGCTATTGGGTGGGAGGAACAGAATGTGATAAGGTGAAAGGAACTGATGGCTCAATTTACCCACCATTTCTAACCAAAGACAGAAAGATCGATGTGTTCAGCAGCGACCTTTGCAGATCGTTGACATTTACATATAGGGAAACGGTGGACTACAAAGATATCGAGGCTTATCGGTTTACTGTTCCAAAGAAAACGTTAGAAGACCCACGGATTAACAAAGAAAACGTTTGCTACTGTCTTGAAGATGATTTGGAGAAATGTCCTCATGCTGGGGCAATGAGTTTATCAGGATGTAGAAACGGAGCTCCGATTATGATGTCAACTCCGTACTTTCTCGATGGATACGAAGGATATTACATAGAGAGTGGATTAAACACCCTAAAGAAAGCTAATGAAGAAGAGCATTTAACGTATCTCGATATTGAACCTCGCTCGGGTGTACTTTTACAAGGTCACAAGAGAATCCAAGTCAACATCGAAGTGAAAGTGTTTAATGGAGTAAAGCAGTACGGAAATTTGAAAAAGGATATGGTATTCCCCATAGTTTGGGCTGATGAGGTATTGAAAATCATTAAATTATATCGCACAGTCTACCCGAAGTATAAATACCTAATATATAACCTATTTCATTTTGTTATGTACAGAGCGCTGAAATGGACGATGAAAATGCGGACGAGATTAAAAGTAAATTGTTTAAGCCTGTGAAGATTGTTAATATTGTCAAGTGGGTGGTTCTAGGTGTTGAGAGTGGTAGTCATTGTTCTTGGAGCTGTTTTGTTTGTGCTTCAGCGTCGGCGGTTGGCAAAAGAAACGGTGTAAATTAAACGTGGGTTTAATAATATTGCATTTGCGTCAAAAGCGTGCTCCAGAAACTTTATACTCGTTCGAAATTCAAAACAAGTTTCACACACAAATATTTTTTGAATAATAAAACGTTTTTAAACAAAATTTTAATCGAGTTGGCTGGAGCGTAGTTAGTTTCATATACTGCCATTAAAAGGAAATATCTCGATTTCCTCCATATGCAAAACAAACTTCAACAGTAAATGATTATACTTGACGGAGTTTAATGTTTAGATGATGAGCAGCTTGTCGCCTTACACTTAAAAGTTGTACTTAAGTCACGCAACAGCTTGCAATGCATAAATGCGGCAATTGTGCCATGTTTTTGTAAGTACTTTCTCCTCTCCCCTTTTTATCCGTCCATGCTGCATACTGCATACACACACATAGTACCACAAGTGAAAGTACAACAGAATCTGAATCTGATCGATACATTTTCCCTCTACTTCAGAATGACAATGTTTGTGCGGAAATAGTCTATATAGAGTATACTCAACAGTGGTTAGTTAGAAATAGCAAATCAGTTCATCCTGAAGCGATTGAGCAATCAAATTTTTGGATTTTATGATGGGCAGAAACATTAGAATGGATCGTGGTTCAAATACGGCCGCTTGTTGTATTCCACAAGCCAACTTAATGAAAGTTATGAGCATAGCATCCGTTGTAAGATTAAAACTTTTGGCCAAATTTTTACAATAATTGACAACAGCTAAGAACCGTTATTTTCTGAACAATAGATTTTTGGAGCTCCAATCACCCTTATATCGTCCATTTTCACATACTCGCCTGACTTTGCGGAAGGCATGGTGGCTGACCAGAACACACTGACTTTCGTTCGCACCCAGCCCTTCAGGATTTTGATTTTCGTTGGGGCAATGCAGACGATAACATCCGTTTATCTGCTCTGGGCTAGGGTACATCGGAATTTATTGAATACTTTCAGTTTAACTATGTTGCAGATGTAATTTTCTTCCAAAAACTTTTAGGATAAACGGACCGCGGCGAAAGTTTGGACAGTTGCCCATCTACTTAGCTTTGGGGGAACTATTGTCCATCTGTGGAATCTACTGGTAGCCAAACCTGTGTCCAGCTACTTTCTCAGTTTATTCTTTTACTATGTTGGAATTAACTTTTGCATATTGCTTTTTATGACTTTGGTCATGATTGAAATACTTATTCGTCCAATGTCCCTCCAATCAGCATCATCATCCAGTTCAGTGAACGGCGATAGTGACTCTCTCATGAGAAGAGAAAGTATTAGCAGTACTTCAACAACTAGAGCGAAAGACCATTACGAGTACAAAGTTTAAAGCTTCATTAACTAAATCGTCATCAAATGTACTGATAGGTACGAAGAAATTCTGCGTATTTAAAATCGCCAGAGGTGTGCCAAAGGAAAAGGTTGTCAGTTGTCGCCGTTTCTCAGGTAGTACAAACAAACGCTATGGAAACATTCCTGTCATCAAAGATATACTTTTAAAAATAAACTTTATGCTGCTTTGAGTCTTCTTTACTTCTTGTTTCAAATGCACATTCCAAGGCAATATTTCCTTAGAGCGTCTGCTTTGAACGAGTATACTCCACGTGCATTTCGACGTTATTTCATTCAACCATAATTAATAATATTTCGACTCAGTAATTCCACATGTAAAAAATGTTAATCCGTGGGATTCATAGCTATACCCCCAGAGTTGAGGACCACAATCATACTCTACCGTTCAAAAGAAATGATCGACTTCTCTTCGTGGATAGTTTAAAAGAAGACTTGAACTGGATCAAAGTGATTGACGTCTCTGGAAGGATCGGCTATGCTCCTATCAATTTCGTGGAACCCGACGACCACTTTGACGATCGTGATACAATAATTGGATTTCTAATGGACGCCATTGTAGCCGCGCGTAGAGCCGACTTACCGAGCCAGGTGAATTTAGAAGCTTTGAGAGACGAAGTATTTGACCGGCCGGAGAAAGTGGACCGCCTAGCGAAACAAATGACGAAGAGTTTTCATGGCCGCGACAGAAGAGAAAGCAAGGAAAGCTCATAAATCAAAATCTGCCAGTGTGACAAGTGTTGTGACCGGGACTAGCACTGCATCAAGCGTGATTACATCTCCAAAGCGGTATAGCGCAAGGCGAATCAGTTCAGACACGGACATGCGGACCAAGCCGTGTCGAACTCATCTCACGTCAATCAAACAAGAGTACATTGACTCAGACTCGTCCCTACCAACTCCATTTGATGGAACCGAAACGGATGACTTTACCGACAATGGCGGAGGGGATTGTTTGCGGCCACTACCTGTCAAAACTGAAAGCATCCGGTCTAAACTAGTCAGCGTTGTTCAGGAATCAAGCGGTCTGGACTTGGAACACTCTCAGAATCTACTTGTTGACGTGTTCCAGCAAATAAAAGACTGTCCAGGGAACCTACCCTTGACCTCTTTACTAGAAGACTTAGCGTCCCCACCTGTGAAGCGAGATAATTCCGTACAGGACCTCAAAATTGCAATTGAAATTGTTTCAAACCGGAGCAAGGAGAATCTTAAAGCTCGTCGGCCTTCTGGTGCAAACGTAGTTGTTCCAGAGACCTCTCTATTCTCCAGGGAGTTGGATAATCTTAGCAGTACACTGCTCAACTGTGCTCCGTCCGATGTTGGAGGAGTTTTACAAGCTGACTTTTACACACTTCCGCACAGCCTTGTTCAACTCTACCATTTGGAAAGCCCTCCTCAAGTAAAAGAAAAGCTGCTCGATATTTTCCTCATTTTGTGCACAGGAAACAGGAAGGTTCGCAACGTTTTGCTCTCTACCACACTCCCATTGACCATGGTCCGTGAAATAATGGCTGGGATGAGGGGCAATCGGATATTCAAACAACAAACGGACTTACTCACGAGCTTGCTCACTTGTGGCGATAAAATGCGGGGCTCCCACTTTGACATTATGGGAACTGGATTTGCAAACTTTATGCTGACAGAGATTGAGCACGCTTATGCGTCATCATCTGAAGGCGACTGGGACTACGACAAACTTCCTAATGAAATTGCCGCAGTCATTAATCTAATGCTGGCCTTCAATCTGCAGTTCTCAGAATCGGACAACTTTGTCCTTCGCGTTTTGGCTGAGTATCGACAAAGACCAAAGGGATTTGTCAGTATCGTTCTCCAGCAGTTCAAAAAGGCCGAGGATCCTTTGAAGCAGGACCTGGAGGATAATTCAAACCTTTACAAGGAAGTTCCTAACTCAGTAATAAAAATGGTGCAAGATCTCTGCTCATGCAGGCGGACTAGAGGATATCTCTTTGGCAAAGAGAAACTTGATCTGGTCAAAATCATAGAAGACAAGCTTATCAATACAGAAGCTGGGAGTATCAGACTCGGCAGTATTCAACTATTACAAGGAATTCTGACAAGTGGTTTTGATGGGGATTTGAAAGGGATTCGGGTGGCGCTATTGAATATCCTCCTTGACACCGATCCTCTATCTATTTTGGAACAAAAGTTGGTGCGGGCGATTTCGACCCAGTTTCCGGAGATATTCAAGAATTTCATACTTCAAATGCAAACGAATGCGGACATAGGAAGTGGAAATAGAGGGGCCGTGGGCGGAGGGGACGCTCACGATAAATGTTTTTACTTATAATCCAAGTTTTAAGTTTTAATGCTTATTTCATGTAAATATTTGAATTAGTTACGATACGATATAAAGTTTCTTTCACATATAAGTTGAAAGTGGTGATAAGTTTTTATATTTTGTTCATTTTTCTCGTTTCTTGCACATTTTTGAATTTTGAAACCATTTTTTTTCTACTTGAAGCAACTTCATAGAAACTGTTTTCCTTTTTAAACTGC
>JAAXOA010000797.1:0-19630 GCA_036561885.1 Salina celebensis
CGTTCATTGTCATCGTCAAGTATGATCCTTACAAGCTTCGCTATGACTGTTAGTATAAAAAAAAGGGTGAAAAATTGTACTGGGTGAACTGTAATATGCAACAGTAAGCAAACTTGTGATCTTTTTGTGTGACAATTGTGCATTGTACTCTTTTTCCAGAAGCATGTTGTGTGTAGTCATAGTGAAACAGAATCGAGAGATGGGTTCAGGTGGTAGGACAATTTTTATATTAAAAAATGAATTGCATATAAAAAATATTTCAAGAGGACCACCATCGGTTAAGGGATGAAAAAATCGTGCCTTTTTGATGATTTTTGATTGTGATGTCTTCAAAATAGAAAAGAATTATCATTCATTACAATCAAAATCTGTGTAGAGAGAGAGAGTTTTCTCATGATCTGATTCATTGGTATAGTGACATGTCAGCAGTTACGATAACTTTTTGGGGATTTTAAACACATTTAAAAACTAGTATCCAGAGCGGGATTACAGAGAAAATTTGTATACCTAAATACCTAATATGAGAAGGCATGAATAAAACAACTAGTTAGGAGTGGAAATAACAAAGTAGATGATTTAAAATGAGATCGGCTGCATGCCATGATTACAAGTAGAATCTAAGAATAACAAAAAAATGCTTTCGTGAAGATTAAAAAAACTGGCATACCGTCTGCCCTATCATCTTCAATTTCGTTTCGATTCAATCACGCGATACGGTTACTGATTAGAACCAAAGCTGTGATGAAATTTGTACGAAGAAACAATTCTGTTTTCTTTTTTTACTGATTGGAAATTGGAGAGAGAGAATAACAAGGTTTTTTTCTGGTCTTATTGTTATTCATCTTGTAGATCACTTTGGGTGTTCTTCTCGATACACTTCGGCATTTGTTTCATCTCATTTGCTGATTTCCCTTTGATGATTGATATAAAAACGATACAATCCGTTTCATATATGTATATCCATAATTCTATTCGTTATTACACCTCGTTCCCAATTTCATCAGACAAATCCCCATCATCATCAAGCTTACTTATTCTAAACTATCTCATTTTTGCTCCAATGATTTGTTAACTAAAAATACAGGCTCTCGTTTTAGACATTTTTTCTGCTCTCACCTCCTTAAAATTATCTCACCTTTCTATCTTAAAGTAAACAAGACCAACAAAATAGCCTGTTATTTTCACTCCCAACAAGTGCGAAATCATCCATCACCTGTAATCATTATTATTTCTAGTTGATTCACACGAAAAAACTAAAATAACACACCAGTGACAGCTAAATCGTAATCATCTCGCCGCCAGATCAAGAACTCAAAAAAATATACAGTTCAATACATACAGACTACATCCTTTTGTTAATTCTAAAGAGAAAAAAAAATCGTGCAAGAGCAACGGTCGCGATTTTTTCATACTGTCAGCCATATTATGAAAATCATAGTTGAAACGACGTGCTTGTGAATAATGAAACATTTTTTTAGAGTGCTATGAACTGACGAGCGCTCTGCAAAAAAAAAATCTTGTGCAGCCTATAAAGTAAGATTCATTGTTGGCTTGGCAGAGGGTGAATGTGATACATTGTATGTAACTTTCATACACGTCTGCTCGATTTTTTCACGGACTTGTGCACTGGTTCTCGTCAACACGCTCTCCTTTCTGCTCTCGTTTCATATTTTTCGTTGGACTCGTCACTTGACTACATCATCATCCCAAAAAGGGCTTGGCTTTGCTCTGCAAACCAACCAAAATGGAGCTTGTGTGCTGTGTCGAAAACGAAATAATCTGAAACTGTAGCACCAGTCCATTATAATGTTTTTGAAAAAAAAATCTTTAGACTGAAAAAAGGGGGATGATCTATATAATATAGTAGATCGTGTACAGACGGAAAAGCATTTCGTGCACGCAACAATGTTCAATCCCCTGCCATGTTTCACATTTTTTTGCCAGTCAGCCTATAATCTAGCTTCTGGTGAAGAAATCGCATGAGAAGATAGATTAGGCATAGTTTTTTTTTTGTATAAAAAAATTCTGAAATAAATGACTTGGAGTGCTCAAATTTCGTTACTCACGAAAAAGTGAGAATAATATGTATTTCTTGTCCATTAAAATGTTGCAAAGGAAATACAAGTATGAAAATGTAGGGATACAATATATTTTATTTGGAGATGTAACCCTTTCTTGAAATGCTATTAAACTTAAAATGATGATATGAATGTGATATATGGGTTCACGAAGGAATGTTTTTTTGCTGGTCCTACAGCAAAAATATTATTCTTGTACACGACGCAACAGCCGAATCATTATAGTCAAAATAATAATCATATTTTATATTTTTCTAAAATGCTCATCAGCATTGCCGTGTCACTGTAATAATCATTGTAGTGTTGTGCAGTTACTTTTTCGTGCTCTGATCTACAAAAAAAAAGGAACTTGAGAGGTTAAAAAACAAAAATTGAAGACAATGTGTATGCGCAAAAGCAAACTGGGTACTATACATTATAGTCGTTTCTTGATGATAATACAGTTTTTTTTCAAAGGTGCTTCTTTTATAGCTCAAAAAATATGAAGTGCGCTACATAGCAATGGTAGATTTGAATAGGTTTTTTTATGAAATCGTGATTTCGCACTTTGCAATACATAAAACGAATGGAAGGTAAGTTTGAACGAGAAAAAAAAATAACAATAAAGAGTTGAGCGTAGGAGCTTCAGTTTTTGCATGCATTTAAATGATTTTATTACGGAAAAAAATCTATTCTAGGGCTAACAGAGTGGAATACTGTGGGCTTTCATCACTTCACTTTATTATTCTTTCAAGTGATGTAACCAGACCAAGACAGCAAATCGAATTCAACCAGTTTTTTTATTCTTCCAAGAGCTATTTTAATAGAAAAAAGAATTTTTTGTACGAGGCAGCCATCATCAAGCCATATCGCTCACGTCTGTAAGCAATTATTATTATTTTTTTGCGTCCAGTACACAACCTACAAGTATTTGCACACGAAAAGCCGCTCTCCTAATCTTGATCCAATCGAAACTCCCCACGACCGAAGCTTTCGTCCTGACCAATAAGCTGGTTTAATAGCGAAAAATGTAATGCACACTGTGTGGACCAGCAAAAAAATGATTTATTTAATGATACTACAGATTATGTCAGAATGAGCTCATCTCACCAAGCCAATACTTATTATATCCACCCAGGTTCATTTTTCGCTACCAGTTTCAAGGACTTTTCCTTGATTAGACTTTCTTTCAAGGTATTGTTTTAAAAGTCAAGAGTGTGGCGTATGTGAAGAGATTAGAAGAAGTATGCAAATATTCGCAATGTTATTTTTTTACTGCTTCTGGCAAATAACATGTAGAGAGACATGGCTCGCCTCATGACTATCGTTGCGACTACCATTTCAAAAATAACCTGCAAAATACCTATAAATTACTAAGACAGTCGGTTTTGGATTCAGTAGAAAAAAAGGAGATTAGCTTTGGTTGAGAGATCCCTCGTTTTTATGACAAGACAACAAGTCTTGAAAATTATGGCGAGTAATAAGATTGGCTGGCTCTCAGAAATGCTTTTATTTTATGGCCAAAGAGATTACCAAATTAGGGAGCTCACTAGTTTGCAAGACGACAGATGCCAAAAAATACATATCCAAAATGAAATTCTCAAGTGCCCTTGCCTGTCAGCAGCATATTGCACATGAAAAATTTCCATTAAAATATTATCCTATCCCTGGTTTCATTTTTTTGCTGATGATCTAGAACAGAAATTCATTTTTAAGTTTTGCGCGCTCTCCTTGTTACATCATCGTTAAAATAATACCCTGTGAAATTGTCTAAAAATATCCTCTGCGGAAGATGTTTCGGCTTGGATTAGCCTTCTTTTTGTCAGTTGAATTTGTTCTTACCGGTCTGTATTTTAGTAGGACAGTTAAGGACTCACATTTTTGTAATCAGACGCGATCCACATATAGCGGGATTTTGTCGTGTTCTTATCCTTTACTGCAAAATGTAATGCATGTGTTATCTCACGACGAAATAAGAGCATAATAATTGCATGCCATGAACTTTTTTTTATATTTCGTGAACACAAATCGCCTTTCTTTTTATTCTCCGCATTTTGTGTAATATAAAACTCATCATCGTGTGTGTTAATATATCTAATGGTTTCGCCATTTCTACCAAAAAAACTATATCTCTCCTTTTTTGCGGATGTATTTCGTTACAGCTTCTGAAAACTATCTGTGCGTTTAAACAAAAATTTTGTAGCCATTTTTTTCATATAAAAAACTAAACTAAAAAGATTTCACTTTAGAAAAGAGCGAGGAATGATTCAGGATATTTTATTTGGGATGCAAAAAGTAAAAAAAAAGTCCAAGGGAGAATATTTTGTTGTAGTTCGTTTTTTAATGGCTATTTTTCCGCATTAAGGTAAATAATGATGGTGAATGTTTTGTTGAAACGCATCGCTTTACAAATTTTATTGTATTTGCCCACAAGGAGATAGATGACAGATACAGTTTGAAAGTAAAGCAGTTCAACGAACTACTCCGTGTACTATATGGCTTGATATTTCTTGTATTTCGCGGACGCTTTGACAATAATAACTTTATCGGTGTATCATCAATAAAAAAAAAACCGGCGAGGATTTTTTTGGACCGTTAGTTTTTTGAGTTGTGCAACAAACAACAATCTGTGTGGGAAATATTTATTTAGACATGGGCACAGCCAACAAAAGGAGCAATTTTGTAAGGAATATGTCGGTGTCAGTGCACATCCCTTTTGAAATCGGCTGAAAGCAAAAAAAATGCAATGCTTAGGCTGTGTGCGCTCTGATGCGGTATGGTCTTTGATTTAGAGAAATTGAGGCAAATAATTGTGATTATGTTGGCAGTAAAACTTTGAAATTGGCACACAGTAGCTTTGACAGAGTTAATAATGCCCTGGGAAAAATAAATGTAATTAGGTAGTTATTTAGAGTGTAACATCCTGTATATTATAGGTATATTAGCATCTCTTAAAAAGCAAAGCATCCATCAATCTTTGTAGCCTATGGTCTTGTGTACCTGTCAAAAATGCTGCGAGTGCTCTGGGGAATTTTTCAATTTGAATACTTTCCTTCTACTAGTGTTCGCAGTCAATATAATTTTTGTATTGACAATAAGAGTACATGGCTATAGGATGTGCTTTTAAATAACAAGATGGAATGTCAAGTATGACGCATACTTTTTAAAAAAAGTGCATCTCTCAAAAACTAATCATGAAGAAAGAGTGTCAGAGTAGACAAGGAGAGCAAGACGGTTGTAATAATCATAACTTTCTCAGTGAACAGAAGCTGTTTTAATAAGATTTTCGCTGAAAGCTAAAAAATCCTGGCTGGTAGCAAAATATATACAATACATTTTTTGAATAAATTAGATTTCAAAATGGTTAATTGGACCGCTTGAAGCTGTGTGGATATAAAAGCTACTGGTGATCTGGTACTTTCTGGGGAAAATAAGATTTTAACAAAATTGTAGATAACATATTGAAAGCTCATATTTCATTTCGATTAACATCTGGTTAGAGGGACGTCAGCTAGGTTTATAAAAATCGGAGCTTATGTTTTTCCTCCATAACAAAGTCCAAGCAAAAATGATGACCGAAAGATGAGACAAGTTGCGATATTGAAGAGTTGTTTGTTTTCTCTATGAACAGGTAGGAGGAGAAAAGTACAAAAAATACATATGAAACAGGGCACACATGATGGGGATCATTATTGTTATTACATCTCTACAAGAAATGAACTATGTGGTAAAAAACCAGTTGATTTTTTTGACGAAAAACTGGAAATTTACATCAGATATTTCCTACTTTTTTCCACATATTGCATATGTACATGTGCAGTAATAACTTTTTGTAAAAATCTTGTATCTGTCCACCATAGATTCTGTTGCCAAGATTACTGTCGTCTTTTGCACACTCTTGTTTCACAGCCAACTTGTTTGTATATTTTATACAATAGCGTGCTAAATGGAGTAGATATATGTAAGAACAAAAATATGTAAGAACAAAAAGAAAACAGCAATAATTATTACTTTAAGCTTGTTTCTGATTTCAACACACACCAACATATTTTTTCCTCAATTTTCGTGAACAAAGTTTTTACCAGAGAAAAAAGAGAATTGATGATATGTTTTCGCGAGGCGCACAATACTCCTAGATTTTCCACCTTTATGGATTTCACTATGGCTTGAAACACAAGGTTGTAAATTACTTGACGTGACTAACTGAGTGCGCTTTTTTGTTAAAAAAGGGAAGGAAAAACGGTAAAAAATTCGTCATGAAACTGTTCTATGCGTTTTATATATTAGATTATTATGGTCTAGTAATAGTAATAGCTCACATGTATATTTTGTTTTCTCAGATATTATTTTATAAGCGCCTTGGCTTCACTGGCACGCGGTTAAATTGTTATTATATATTGTCATCAATATCTGCAAGCCTAACTTTGGCTCACGTTCATTTGTCAGAGTGACTGCCCACTGATATTGAGCTTCTATATGTCAACATATTCTGCACAAAAATAGTAGATCTTATAGCGGATACATTAAAGTCAGTCATTTATTGCAGGGTAAGAAAATAAAGAAGGAGGACTGCTTTTTTATTGAGCAAAATAAAATTTTATGCGATCCCAAAGCATAAAATATGTTTCCCTTTAGGAAGAAAAAAAATATGCAGACTGATTGTTCCTAAAATAAAAAATTACAGTGTTATGATAGCATAGTAAGGAATTATTTATGTGTCTATTGGGAATATAGTGTAGAGTGTAGATGGCTGTAATTTCTCATTGATTTTTATCATGCTTTTTTCATCAATAAACAAAAATTTTACGAGGTAGAAGAGATATTATTACCTTAAAATAACCAAAAATTATATTCCAACAAGAGTATCCCTCACAAGACGAAAAATCTAGTTTATGTGACATTCTCTTACTCCTAGGAAGTTATCTAAGAGCATGACACACAAACATATCTTCGGCTAGAGTATTTTGGCATGTACTGACTAAAAACATCGACCTCCCATAAATTGAACAGCAGTTAAAAAGTCAATGAGCCCCCAACAATACACAAATTTATGGGATTTTAATGCACATGCAAATTAATTTCGGAGCCATTAATTACAAGTAATATGCCTGTTGTCAAATAACCGTACATTATACTATAAAATAGTATAGGTACTCCTAAATATATTGAATTTCATCTATTGATTTTCTAAACGCACCTAATTATGCTTTCTCAACAAAATAGTGGATCTCCTTCCATGTCCATTCAGGCCAAAACTATGGCTACTCATATAGTCTAGGCCTACTTTCCATCCGCCGTCATATACAAACCATGAAACCAGCATTTAACTACTATATACCTATCCACTATCAAAAGTTATTAAGGATTATCAGAAAAACGAGTCACTTCAGTTTTATAGGTGCACCTTCAAAATTAATTCATAAACGCAACGGTTCTTGTAACACGACGCGAGAAGGAACATAATTATTTAATATTAAAAATTATACTATGATATTACTATATATACTCATTTACCTATTGTTTACTGCTTATGTCTGTTCATTTTTCCTGAGGTAGCGCCAATGACGACGGTCAAGTTACAAGCTTGCCGACACCAGTGGCAAAACTTATCATCGTTAGAAGGCCTTTAAATATTAACAACATTATGATTCATCCTTAAATCCTAAACAAGCTCATGTAAGCGAAAAAGAACACGCATACTCCTTATCATTTCACTACAGCAAAATATTTTTTTCTGGTATGACAGCTTTTGTCAGTTGCTCATTTCTCGTAAAAGTTTTTCATGTTCATAAACTTTGCAAGGATATGGCCATCCTGTTGTGTACCCTCACACCAAATCACACTTGAAATGATGACATTTTACTACAGTTTTGCATGGCAATAAGGAATAGTTCAAGTTTCACAGTCATATAAATAGTCGTTTCTGTCTCAGCTACTACTCTCAATTAGCTAACTAGAGTTACCCCATTAGTTTCTGTGTGAAATATATCTGGAATAAAACAGCTTTGACATAGATTACCCATAATAATTTCTCGACCTGTTAATACCCATTCCCTCTTGAATAATTAACTAGAAAGTATGCGCAGTGGATGACATAACATGGCAAAGTTCATCTTTCAAAGAAATTACCTATGCATATATTATTGTGGATTTATATATTTTTTGTTCAAACTGGTCTTGTAGCTGTGGCAAGCGTAGCATATGATTAAAGATGACATGACAAGGCTAACGCTCAATCGCCAATTGGACAGTGTTGTTAGTATGGCCCAAGATATGATTTTTTTTCATGTAAATTATCGATGGGCAGTCACATGGCGATTTTCCGTTTCAAAAATTGGGATAGCGTATCTCTAAAATTGACCTGCATTTTTGAATGCTAATTTTTTATCACCTTTCAACTCATTTTTTTATATGATTGACAGATGACTTGCAATTATTAGAGGGGAACGTTTTTTCTTCTGATCAACCTTACGGATACAACATACCTTCATCTAATAACTTTTTTATTCACGGTGGTTGTGGATTTGGACATCCTGAAGAAAAAAAGAAGTAAGTCAAGAATCTAAGATTTTATATTTTTCTAGAATATTTTATAACCATTTTCACTTTGTACTAACAATCTCTAGTAATTTACAAAGTTATCAAAGCAATTTTGCAAAATGCAAGAAAATCTTTTATACAAAAAAGTATTCCGAATTATCCACTTATTCTAATCATTGTTGCTATAACAACCATCTGTCTTGAAATGTTTAGCTCGTGTTACAAACTGATTAGTGTTTGAAGCTATATATCTTTCTTCAGATTTTTTTTCATATGAAAAGTTGTGTCACTAAACGTCTTCCTGATAGTTGATAGCAGAAGGGAATAACAAGTTTTTGAAAAATTATTGTATTTTGATCAGTCTATCAAACACTTGAAGATTCTCTTTTGGCAGGTGATTTATATCGCATTTATTTATTGTCATGAAATAGCCGAATAATTTTCATTGNCTTTTGGCAGGTGATTTATATCGCATTTATTTATTGTCATGAAATAGCCGAATAATTTTCATTGATTCATTTTCAAAACCTACCAAACAGGACAATCATTATAATTTTTTAGAGGATTTTCATATAAATTTTATATGAAAAGAGTATCCAAGGTATTTTCCCGGCCGCATTCCAATCTCTGTTATGCACCAATACAAATTCAGCCTTATTTTTATCTCTTTGCTATCAAAATCCGTTTTCTCGTTTCAACTCCAACAGAGTTTCAACTATTTCCATATGAACCCAATATTGCACTTTTGAATCATCTCCATTTCAAATACATCGCGCATTTTTTTCAGTTATTTCCGCTCACGAAATTTTCAAAATAGATTACTTTTTGAACAAAATCTCAACTTTGTTGTCTTTGCGCAACCCACTATGTTCTTTCCTCAACAGCACGTGTCAACTGTTATGGCTAAAGAATTTTGTTTCTCTATGGTAATGACATTTTCCTCATAGTTTTCATTAAAAATCCCAGTGTTAACTACACCACAAGCTTATCATCAACATGATTTGTCTGTGTGGCTCTCTTCATCCTCTATGATGATTATGATTGCACTCTTGATTTGGTTGTAATTGGTTGCTCGCGGCCTAATTAGACAAACCATCAAGGTTCTCAATCCCTTGTTGGCTTATTTTCTTTTGATTGTAATGTGTGTGGTATCCTGCTTCAAATTTCATTTTCCCTTTTATTTCTCCTCTTCCACATAAACACTCATCCACTCTGATTGTTTCATGCAATAATGATATTACACAGTGATTACCGTTAACTCAACTGACGTGTGGATGAATGGATTCAATTCTTCTTGGGTCAATCCTTCTTCTAGCGAGAAGATGCAATGTGAGAAATATTTTTTCTCTTGCATGCCATTGCCATCAGATTTGCTTTTTTTCTATCGCCAAGCCCTTTTGTATGAAAGTCAAACGCTTCCACCCTCCACCTCCTTGTTTGCCGCTGCATCCTCTTAATAAACATTTTTCTGGTGTTGCACACACCACCACGGCTTTCATATTTTCGGACGTCAAGTGCTCTTTACAAGCAACACCGCAGGTTGTCCAAAAAATATTCTCATAAGTCACGCTAATCTCAATCGGACTGCGCTTCGCTCACTGAGCGACATAATAATGTAGACCAGCAAACAAAAAAAACGCTCGCAAATGTTTCCGTGTTGTTGCCATGTTGCTTTCTTTCATTGTCTGTGTGTATTTGTATAGCGAAAGATTGTGTTCAAGAGAAGGTGATTCATCCCTGATGTGACTTTAAATAATGGAACGTAATCAGCTCATCACAGAGGGAGTTTTGTGTCGACGCAAAAAAATGAATTGTGGAAAAATAACGAGAGAAAAAGTGTGAATCTTTGATTATTTACGCCAAGCGCGAGAACATTGCGCCTACCTCTGGAGGGAACAAGAATTTCTTCCTCGTCATATTGCACGAACAGTTTAAAACATGCAAGTCTTTTTTTCAAAAATTAAATCAAAATCAAATCATCCACAACTATCTTGCAATTTTTTCTCCCCGAGAACTCAAACTGGGTAACCTTTCAACTTGAAACGTATAATTTCTTTTGGAGGTTCCCATTTACTTTCAGATTTTTCTTCTAATTGAGCGGCTTGTCGAGGAAATTGTAATAATTATTAGAGGAACTATCTACGCTTGTGTATCAATATAAAAACATACATTTTCTTTCTTACACACACGACAAAATAAAAGGATTCAACATGATTTCTTGGTCCATTCATTATCGCAATGTTTTTGTAGGCAGGTGGGTATATATCATTTTTATATGTAGCTCTTTTATTTTCTCATGTGGGCACATGCGATCTCCAAAAATGATCTAGTCATGAAGTGAAAATTTTCAGGGGAAAAAATTGCTCAGAAAAGGTGGTGAAAAAAGGAGTAGAGAAAAGGAAACAATTGAATAACAAGGATTTTTTAAAGAACATTACTTTTTTTCGAACAGTTTTTCTAGTTTTCGTGATGAGATTTTCTTTTTCGGACGTAACTGTTCAGGTGTCAAAAAGTGTTGGCTAACTGACTGCTGTGCAGCCCTGTATAGTTTTTTTTTTTCTTCTCCTTTTGTGTGATTGATAGGGAACAGGTGAAACAAGAATGCAGGTGTACACGTTCAAACGTTTATTGTCAGTTTTTCATTGTAAAAAAATATATGAAGGTACTCTGAATTACATGTTCTTTTTTTTCAAAAAATCCGTGAAAATGTTATATAGATTGAGTTTCATACAAAAAAAATGCAAACATATCTCTTGTCAGAATTATCCTTTCGTGATTATATGTAGAAAAACAGCAATAATCTTTCTCTTTTTGAATATTCTTGTTTCACACATTGTATTATTTTCTTGAAAAGTCGTGAGTTTTTTTTGTAGGTTTAACAACAGCAATCAGATCTGTTTCTTTTCTGCCGAACAATTCCTTTTTTTGAGTAATCTGTTCACTGACTTTTTTTTGTGAAAATTGCGGTAAGTTTATATAACCACTATAGCCACGTCACTTTTCTCTTAACAAAATCTGCTATTTTTCTTACAAAAAATGTATAATAATGAGAATGTAACGTGAGTGTTATTAGATCAAGAAATATTTTACTTGCAAACATTATCTTTATGACGGTGTGTAAATCAAATTGGTTCTTTTTAGAAAATATATTATGCTACTATAATCATCTCGATGGTATCAGTTTGTGTAATGTGTGCATTGTCCATTCTTATTTTAATACGATCAACAATCCGCCTGTCAAACAAAAGCAGAAGATTCCTTTCCACAAAATGTGTCGGTTTTTTTTGCCATACAGAATACAGGTGGTAATAAAAGTATTCTGTCTAGTTTGCAATAGTTTTGGTTGGAATTGCGTGAAAGATGATTTTTTGTCTGAACAAGTTAGTCTTGGTCGTATTTCATCTTTTTATTGCATATCCAATATTTCAATAAACAATTTTTCAGAATAAAAAGAAAGATAATGATACTAAAACAACTTAGCCAATTGTATATAAGGTCATCTCGAAAGTATTTATATGAGCTTTTAAAACGATAAACAAAGCGTGGAGAAAACGATAAAAATCAATAACAAATTGGCACGGTACTCATCTTTGAAAGTTTTGTACAAATCAATACTAGAGCAGTTGTGCAGACGGGCCAAAATAAGATAATATTTTATATTCCTTTGTGTACTTAATAGACAAAGGCTATTTGTTATAGATTTTAGAGTTTTTAATGTGTGGACCTTCCTAATGATTATATATTACAAGACTGGCATTATTATAGCGGTCCACCGCGACCAAAGATTAAAAAAGATAATATTGTTTGCAAAACGTTACCAAAAAAATAGGTGTTTTTCTCTCCTCTCTAAGAAGATGTCTGAAATAGAATTTTTATGATGAAAATGGAAGGGTTGAAACATGGAAGATCACGAACTACATCCATAGGTGAAGCCCACTGTATTATCGCTTTTGCCCTCATAAATAAGTAAAAGTAGTAAAGAAATTGTGCGTCTCATAGCGCTCGCGTCATGTCACAAGGTTTCTCTTCTGGTGGTACACATTTACGGGCAGACTGGTGTTAACTTTGACTGCACTCCCCTTGGTTTGATACATTTAGAAGTAAGGCGTGAATATGAGTGCTCTGCTTGGCTGAGTTTTTTAAATGTGGTTGAAACAATTTTATTATTTCTCGTTTTCCCATTCCTTTCTCCTAGTAAGAAACACCTGTCAGGATACTAAAGGCACCCATATTATAATCATTTGGAGGAATACATTTTTTCCTATTTTGTTTTTTGTACATGATGCCCCCAATATGGACATTATGCTTTTGATGAAGAGGAGGACGTGAAGAAAAACATGATGAAATGTTGCACACAGTAGTAAGTAAATGTATACATCTCGTATAAAACATTCTCCATTGAGTATAATATCGTTAGTTGTTCATTAACAAAGTTCAACCCTAAAAATTACACTTGGTTCCACTTACCAAACTCATGTTAATTGTTCGTTAACCCAGGGGGAAGATGAGTGAAGTAATAACAATAAGTTTCACTAATAAAGCACGAGGGGAAAACAATTTTTTTTATACAGGATTTCACGCAAACATTGTTTTGAAAACGTCATCAAAACGCAGAGGCCACCAGTCATTTTGTGGAATACATTATACTGCTTCCCCATTCATAACTTTGATAATTACGATAATCAACCTTATTTCAATGAAGTAAAACTGCTGATAATCATCTATTGCAAAAAATGGATCTTGGTTAATAACCTGGTAATAAAAAGAAAAATCTTTTGAAACTTTGTAATAACGTTCATTAGCCTTTTGATTAAGCACTTTTTTTGCAAGCCAACAGATGAAGGAAGTAAAAAAACTCTATTACTGACTTGTTAGTACGCAAGTGATAACTTTGAGCTATATTTTCACCCCTGGTGTATGCGAGTTCATGTGAAAACTCTACTGTAACATGTTAAACAAAGATTTTCCTTGTGTTTTGCACAGCCACAGCTAAAAGCGAGGAGTATAAGAGTGAATCCTTGTATGGAAGATCCTCCCCCTTTGGAAAAATTAATAGAGTAAAAATACTTGGTGAACATTCACACATTCACATTGACATTTTTATGTGCATATTTATTTTTCTGCTCTACACACTCATATTGTGCTTTACTGATGGAGAACCCTGTTAAAAATATGTGTTTTTGTTTGTTAGAGGAAAAAAAAGAGTAAAAACAAGAGATGTTACTTGGAACTATAAACAAGTCAAAATACAATCAAAACTGAAATGTAGTTATGATTTAAGGAGGTGCCAGGTAATTTGAAAAGTGCCATTTTAAGACTTTTCTGTTCTACGAACGTGTGAAAAAAAATATTTACCATGAATCCGGTTCACCTTTGAGAAGAATTCTAGGAGGGGGAGGAGAGCTCAATATTGTCTTTTTTTACGGAGATCATGGTGGCGAAAATGGTAATAAGCCTCTTTTTAAACGGATTAACTGTTTTACCACACAAGTGGTATACAAACTGTAAAAAGATTTGTGGACACAGAGACAGAACTTAATCATAATTTTTTTCTTAATAATACTCAGCCTTATTTTAACCCTATTTTCTTCTCTCTCATTTAAGACAATGTCTGGTTAGGCGTGAAATAGTATTATTTTTTCTTCCGTCTTGTTAGTACAATTGATGATGAGAGAAAGTTTGTAAAGAGTATCAAGCCTATTATATCAGTTTCGTCATGAATGTTTCAATTTTCAAAATGCTTTTGTTCTTTCATTATGATTCTAGCCAATTTGTATTAAGCGCAAGTAATAAATGAAACTCGGCTGTATTGATTTTCGCAATAAGCCATATTTCGTTCGGAATCGTTTCGTCCCCTTTTCGCAAATTGGAAGTGATGGGCGTGAAACCAGAAGCTTTTTTCTCTTATTCAATATACATTTTAAAGTTCAAAATTCCTTGCAAAAAAATATTACAACTTACACCAGAAAAGTTTGAACAGTTGAGCACCTCAAGATTTTTATTGTTTTGAGGAGAAAAAATTAATTATTTCAGAAGCTACAGTAATGACGTTACTTATAAAAATTGGAAGAAGAAAAGCGTAAAATATAAAATAGAATGAGAGCTTCTTTCGTTAACACTTTAATGAGATTACGTAGCATTGTTGGTTTTTTTTTGCGAACACTCAGTTTTTGTAGTAATTACTCTCTTCATCAAGTCTACACCGGGACTGATTAGTACAAGAGCTTTTTTTCTCTGTTATTTTCTTTTCCACTTAATTTCCTCAAGAATGTCATGTATTAGAATTAATGATGAAAGTAATAAATGAAGTGACTGAACATAATGTTTTTGTTTTTTTCAACGTATAATTAAATCTCGTGTAGAATTGGCCACGTCGTTGGCTACAAATTGGTATCTGCTACAAGAGCAATACTTTTTTTTTCATATGTGGAGGGGATGAAACAATAAAAAACAACAATAAGATGAGATGGTTTTGATGAGATTCTTTTGGAGAAGGCATGAAAACTGGTTCAGCATTTTAGATTTTTCCTTCCTCTTCGACTACTGGTTATAGTTTTCTTAACGATGGACACAAAACAAAAAAAACAAAATGGAATTTTTTAATTGCTATCTAATAAACGCAGGCATAAAAACTATCGGAAAACTTAACGAAAATCGGTATTTTTTGTTGAAAAAATTTGATCGTAAACTTGCTCCAGAAAATAAAAGAAATATTTTACAGGATTCTTATTCAAGATCGTCATCACTTTTTATGAGAACTTGTGAAAAAGTTGGGTTGTGTGTTTCTCCTGAAGGGATTTTACCAGATCTTTTATCCTCTCAAGACACACAAACTATCCGCCCATTTCTTTATGAAATATGAGAAATCAAAGTTTGAGTCATAAAATTACAAAGCAATCATTTTTTTGCCAAAATAGCTCCCGGTATCAAACACGCCATGTGTTTAGCGAAAAAATCAACAAATTAGATTGCTTCTGTTCTGATTGCCCTTAAGAAAGTAACCATTTTTTATACAGTAGCCTTTCTGATTTCACTCTTGACATGACAACAAATTACATAAAAAAACAATGCAAATCTACAATCAGGAATCAATATATCAGTCCAATATCATTTAGCCATAGAGATAATATACGCATACAAAGTTGCCTTTTGTTTCTATTCAGCTTGTCGACCAACATGTCCCGAACTAGACCAGTTTTATTGAAATGGTAACAGAAAAATGTTGACTGCTCTTATTTATTCGTGCCTTTTCGGCGCACCAGATAAGCCTCATTAGGAAACCTGGGCTCATAATTCTTTCATCTTAAATTGGCTCGCAATTGAGATTACGTGAAATATATGTAGACGCAAGTTGATACAAATAATATGCACGAACAGATTTTTTTTTCTTACAGTCAATCAAATAAACAATTCTCCTGTTATATGTATATAAGCTACACACTCATATTGTAATAATACCACCGTGAATAAACTGATGAGCAAACATGTTGGAGAAAAGTAATACAAAAGTAATATGATATGCATAACAATACAAAACTCTTCTGTAATTTTCAATAACGACTGACTTGAATTGTTCGCATGTCATGATTCTTTCAATTTTCTCGGACAACTTGTACCACCATCATCGAAATCCTTATTCAAATCGTATACGTCATGAAGTCCAGGGAAGAAAAGCTCAACTGTAACAATAGCCGATGAATGTTGAAGCTGTCGTAATAAAAAAATATGCATAACTACCTACTACTGTGAATTTCAACGATTTCATTCTTTTTATTGATTTCTCCAACAAAAGAAAGATGAACTAGTTGTCTTACATTCGTTTTTTTGTTAAATTAGTCTCAATTTTATTTCAATCTCACGCATAATACAATCTATTCTTGCAACGCTGATTTTTTCCTTCTGATTGGCTTTGATTTTTTGGCGTCATCCTCATAACAATTCACTTGTCGGTCAATACACTTGATCCAGATTGGCGGTCGAGGAAGACCGTCATGATCGCGGCTCTGTGTGAGGTCGCATTTCTTTTCGCAGATCATTTGGGATACGTGCCGTGTGTGGTTAGAGCTATGCGCGCATAGACAGAAAAATTTATCTGACAACTTGAAAAATTGCGTTTGACATTAACGATGACCGCTTGGGAGTTTACATGGAGTTTTACATGTTACAGGTCGACACGACTGATAAAAAGCGTTTCATGCGATATGTCATTAAAACAAATTACTGTGTTGGCATCGTAAAAACAAAAGAATCTTTATGTAAATAAACGGTACGTGGTACTGGATTGATTGTTACATTTCCCAGACAAGTTTAGTACTCCTGCCAGTTGCGGCTTCCTGGGTGTGTGTTTGTTTACCATCGTTTTTTTCTATTTATCCATTTAATTTTCTCCAAAGAGAACAACTATCTTGAGAGAACAAAAAAACAAGGTCTTAAACAGCTAATTTGTGTAGATCATTGAAAACTTGTTACTGGGGCGGTTTCAAAACGTCAAAATTACAGGGGTTTCTTCCATTCAGATTATACTCCAATGCCTACATGAACTTTTTCGGCTACTTCACCTGCTCATGTTTTCACAAAATTATTCTGGAAAAATTAGTCTTAATAGGTAGGTAGAAAAAAGTAGGTAATTGTTAAGAAGGAGAGGGTTGCAAACCTCAATTCTTTTGTATGCAAAAATTTATCTGGACCAAAAAAAACCTTTGCGAAAATAGATTTATGGGGGTATTCATTGTGTAATAACATCTATTGGGGCATTCTTTGCTAACTGTTCATTTGTGTCTTCTTTTTATTTTCAGTGATGCAGTACTCACCGTATAGAATTCCCGACTCAAGGAACTACGAGGTAAGAACCCTTTATGATTATTTCAGCAGAGAAAATATCATTAACTTTCAATAAACGAAAACGCGGACTACTTTTAGCTTCGTTTTAAAAATGCCGAACGCTTTCTTTTGTCGGACAGTTTGTCTTCAAAGACAGAAAAAAAGTGAAGAAAAGGGTGCATAAAAAGATCGAACTGATTGTTATGATGATTTGGATTAAAACACAAAAGAGAAAATTCAATAACTGTGCGGATGTCATTACAAGTCATTCTCAAAAGTCTTTGCTGTTAGCGCATTCTTTTGGGTTTCAATATTCCATTTTCTTTATAAGACCGCTATGCTATGGCCTCCGCACGGAATAGAAATAAAATCACAAAATGCTGTGAATAAAGCAAGTTTAATTTGTGAAACTGCACAGCAATAAAATAGCAACAGGTCTTAACAATGTGGAAGAAGAACCCCAATAATTTCTACTTGCAATTTTTTGTTTCGTACATCCAACATCTTAGCAACAGATCTTGTCATGAAAATCGTCAGGGGATTTTTCTGCATCTAGTTTATTTCACTCCGAACAAAAGTGGAAAGGAATGTGGCACTAATTCTACAAGTGTCGCTAATAAATATTGTCCAGTTTTTTTCAATTAGCTCATTACAGAAAAGAATCTTAGTAGAAAAACCCTTTCTAAGCTTATTTATCAAACAAATTTATATAAAAGACGATTAAGAAAAGTACAAAATGATTTTTACATAGGAACGGGTATGAAGTTTTACCTGGAGGCAGAAATGAAGCATGTGTATCGTCTCATGTTTCAGTGTAAAAGTTGATATGTTTTTTTTTGTGATATCTTAAAAAGAAATATGGGATCATCATGATAAATATTATTACCACGAGAAAAGAATTTACATAGAATGTGTATCACTAAAATGCGCTCTGCCGTACATAGGTACCTTCCTTCATCACGGATATCCGTGTTCAGGATCCTTAATTATGGCTGGAGGTTTGAGCAGAAAAAAAGCTTGAAAGTTGTTCTTTTGTTGTGTGTGAGCAATCATATCATCATGCAATAACAATAATAATAATCAGTGAAATAGTAATCACACATCTCACCTGGAAATTCCTCACCTTTTTTTACACAGACAATCAGCAGAAGCTGACAGCCCTCTAAAATGGTTCATAAGAAAAACACAAGTTGAACTACTAGTGTCAAAAACGTCATAACTTCTTTTTTCAAATTTGTGACCAAGTCGGGCTCGTTTCATTTTAAAATCTTATGATAAAAAAACGAGATGCTTTCGGTTTTAAGGCTTTTGCCATTCTTAACAAATTTTTGCAGGAAGCTGTTGAAGTTCCATTTTGTTACATCATTATGGTTATCGCTTTCAAACATCTTGCCATTGACCAAGAGGCAAACAAGTTTTTGGGTTCTTCTTCACTCCATATAGGGCCTTATCTACAAAACACATTCTTCCCTTTTTTTCTGTGTAATCATGCTAATAATGACATTGCATAAAAAAAACTCTGATAGTTTGTATCGTTGAGCGTTTACTCTCGATAATATTTCTTTAAAGCTTAGTCTAGATTATTATTGGGCTGTGTGTGAGAAAAAAATAGGTTATCTTGTTGTAGCGCCTATGTGTGTACCGCACCGCTTGCTTATGATGTTATCCCTTGTCGGGGGAAGATTTACGGTGGTTTTCAATTAGATGTTTCGTGACACCTTCCTTAATTGGAATGCTGGTTGTTTGATCACCTAATAATTGCAGAGTCATCATTTTTAGTATATTTTTTTCAATGCCAAAGCTTCTCACGACGACAAAAAAAAAACACCTTTCCATAAAAATCACCTCAATCATGTCGTTTGTGTTGGAATCGTTGTTATTATTTGTTGAGAGGAGGCCTGATATAATAAATCATGACTGGCGATTAATCAATAAAAATATATCGTTAAAAGGAGCAGATGGACCAGAAGGAGGAATCGTTACGATATAGATTTTTTATAGCACGATAACTTATAAAAAATATTCAACCTTGTTACAAAGAGGATCGCCATTTTACACAAGAATCTTGTTGTTTTTGGGTAAAAATATGTAGCAAAAGATCAAGACAGCCATAAATTCCTTGGTCAAGAATCAAGACTGGGTATGGTTTTTGAATCGTGCCAGAGATGAGGACAACACGGCTCGGAATGCAGCTTGGCTAGTACCTGTTCCTT
>JAAXOA010000798.1:0-19629 GCA_036561885.1 Salina celebensis
ACTGATATGTCCAGTACGTGTATAAAATTGTCTTCGCTAAATTCCAGATGTCTCTTAGGAACCTAGAGGTTGCATAGCAATGGCGAATTTCTAACCTGCGAGCGTGGGCTTTGCAAAAGTCCAGTTGAAACGTTCGAAGCTCAAATCAGATTTAAAACTCTCGGGTTAAAACCTAGCGCGTTTGTATTTTTTCGTTTAATAAGTTTTTATATTATTTTTAACAGCCGCCTGCTAATTGGATTAGAGGGTAGGCGAAATAGTAGAACTGAATATAGGTATCAAACAAATGAAAAAGCTTTATGTATTTACACACTATAAAAATGTCAAATGTAAGCGTGTTTCGCGAAAAGTAGTTGGTATAAAAGTTGCTATATAGTACCACTGAATGAAGAGATAGTAGTTTTCAATCTTCAGGTCAAACGCGGTTTAGTTCTTTAAAGATTACTTTAAGCTGTTTTATTCCTTTTACGTCTGGACTCATTGAAACTATAGAATGACTTCTTTCAATTATTTTCACCACATTAAAAGTTATCTAAGTGATAGCGTGTCTTGGAAATACCTTAAATGTCTGCAGTATGAAACCAAGTATATTTGCTTCACACCAGAACAATCATCACTTATATTCCAAGAGGCGACACGAAACGTTTACTTCGTCATTAAATTCTCCACTCTAATTGAATTATTTCTTTGGAACTACTTTGGAGTATTTTTTATGAAACACACTAGTCACAAAATTCAATACAAAATTACGAGTATAATACGACTTAAAGCTTACTTACAACTGTTTGAATATTTTGTATTTTTGGTTAAAAAATAGTTCATTGTGTCATTCAATATGTTTACACAAAGTCGTTAAAAAGCAGTTTGGAGTGGGCAGATGATTGGAGGTTTGAAACGGTGATGAGTATGACTATTAAATATAACTTTACAGTCGACTCCAAATAGACAGTCACCTTTTAAAAACGGGGACATCCTAAAATTAGAATCATTATACGCATTGCATTGTGCGAGCACCTACGGGAAAATGGATATCCCAAACAATGACATAATAATATGTATATGACTGGCGGTATGAAAAAAAGACGATAATTAGATAGATGATAAAGAATTCAATAATCGAGAGCTAATGCCTGTGAAATCCGATCAGCTATCGGCTTCATTATGAGCAAATGGACTTTGAACATAATTTTACATTATTTCTGATCTACAGCCAAAACATAATTCCTGGAACTATAGTATGTATCGGGCAAAGACCATAAAATACTGTCTGGCTGGAGAACATTTGACTAGTGACGGTAATTATTCCGTTTTTAATTTTTTTTTACGTATTATATACTACTACCTACTTACCAACTACCATCGTTCATCTTAGAGAGTGGGAATTCATAGACGAGTTTATAATTGTAGTATGGCATGACAACTAGGTAATTGCAGACACGTTTTCAAATGAAGCGTATTTTCATACAGGTGCCCAATAACTCATTAAGATCTCGTATGGAACGGGAAAATTGCATAAAGCTATTGATCTCAATGAATTTGAAGAAGCTAAGTACAAGGTGCATCACAGTTCAGTACAAAGTATGAAGTATTTGCCAGAAGATGACAAAGACTTAAATGCAAACCACACGAGCACGCGTTTGTTTGGGCTGGTTTCAACTAGCATCTATGAAAAACGGGGTCAATGATTTTGATTGTAAAATGATGCATAAATGTCTGCTTTCTGTAGTTAGGTATGTACCACGTTCCATTGCGATCAGTGGATTTACATTTCAATAGACCTGAATTCTAGTTTGTATGGGTACATTCCACTTTGTGGTTAACTCGTGGATAAAAGGTTCCTTAAACACAAGAGCAAGTGTTTGTGAATCTATTCTAGGTGTTTTAATTTACAGATACTTTCAACGTGAGTTTAAAGTAACATGCCAACGTTTTATGGCCCATTTTGAAATTCGCGTACAAAAAAATGTCGTTTTGACTAACTGCATTGCAAAAATAGTCAGAAATGGTCACTCATTTTTTTAAAGGGAGGTTTTTTTTGTTTGGCTTGAGGCCGTGTACACATGATTTTTTTGATCGGTTGGTTTAATCTTCCCCTTGTAACAACTGTAAATGGGGCATATCCATTCATTCTTATGTAAAATATTTTGATATCAATAAAAATTGCGTGAGAATGTCCAGTTTATGCCAATATCAAACACGATTGCTCCAGATTAAAGTACGAATAGAACTGTTGATTTAGGCTAATACTGATAAACTAAGGATAATTTTCACGTGTAGAGCGTAAACAACAATCAATGATGAATGAATCAAGCTTTTGCACTTAAGATTAAATTGAATTCGAAGGTTGATTTAACTGCCCAGAGCCAGTAGTGAAACTTGTGAAACTCAAATGAATTCATTTCTTGAATGTGATCTTCCCCAGAAATTGCAGTTGTCATTGCACTCGGGAATTCCGAATTGAAATGCGCATAATATTTGTTCGCGTAAAGCATATTATCATTTATCATGCGCAGAGCTGATGAATCTGCTGATGTAAACGTGGACTCAAAGTTAAAAAAAGAGATGTAAACCAGTATCCGAAGACAACAGGTTGATAGAGCCAAGAAAAACCTGCATTGTCATTATTTTCGATATTCAGAACAAAAGGCTACCATTGATTGATCAAATTGCACCTTGGAATAAAACCCGAATTCAGAATTGATTAAAGGTTTTCGATTTCCCGTAACCAGTACCGCTCGGTTAATTCCGGTTTTTATTATTCCAAATGAATCACGCATGGGATCATAATCTTTATCAACTATGAAATAAAAAACAATTCCATTCTGCATAAAATGAGGCGCATCTTCAGTCAACTTGCATATGACGCAACATAAAAACACATTTTTTTGTTCATAAAACGTCACCTTGCATGGACACAGAGTCTGGCAAGGTAGTTTTTACAACATGAGTCCATATCAAAGCTGCTGTCCTTGCAAAACCACTGGTCTGTGGAGATCGCATGGATTTTGCGTTGTTTTATCAATCATGACAAGTATCTCAACATATTGTACAAACGCACCCAATTAAAAGCAGCGTGAACTTGTTTACAGTTCAAGCCCATAAAGTTTCAAAACAATTTGTCACTACTTTATGGAAAATTGTCATTTGTTGGAAAAACACTAATGGTTTAGGTACATAACATGATCAATTACAAACAACTTGTCCATTAGCCTCACACATTGATTTAATTGGACAACCTATTTTGATCGGCGCTACATGTAAAGTATGTACCTCATTAATTCCTGTGTTCATACCTGATTAAACAAATGAAGTTGATGATTGCAATTGGTCGGGCGATCATGACCAGTAATCCACTCTTGTTTACAAAAATTTTAAAGGAATGTGTTTTTTAATTCAAAGTAATGAGGAATACCACAGGTGCCTAGCGTGGTTTTCCTTTTGATGACGCATGAAGAGGCAGCGAGTATCTGAGAAAGGGATCATCAACAATAGGAGGTGTTAACATGGAAAAATACACCAGAGATAACTGCTTGTGGGGAAATTCTGATTTTGAATGAATCTTCAAATATCGTACTAGACTTTTTGTGTGTAGCATTTGACTTTGTGTGTAGCATTTTTGTGTGTAGCATGTATGCTTTCGAACAAGCGTACAATTTTTTATTCGCTTATGTAACTAAAAAATTGCGATCGGAAAGATTTTCTAATGCGTATAAACAATGGTGAAAAGAAACATCTAGAATGTTGAACGCATTGCAAAAACTGACCTACGAGAAATCTACAAGGTTTTTTAAACCCCAAATTGACGGCTTTGCAAGTTGTTAGCTATATAATGCCTCATCTTGCTATCCAGAATCTGACAAAACAAAATTTTACACAAGGTCACTTTGAAACATGAAATTCGCAGTTGTTTTACCATGCATTTTGTACTACACAGAACAGACAACAATTGGTCGTAGTTACTTATTTAATTTTATAAGCAATCATTTGAGCTATTAAGATATGATCAGCTTTTCCGTGCGTGATGAAGCCATATTAATAATTCTTATCAGAGAGGATGTATACAGGAAAATTCTGGACTGAACGATCCACTCTAATGTCATAACTAATCTTACTGAATGAGAAACAATCTATTTCACTGGATAGTTTCCGATCACATTGCAAACATGTGCGATATGGCATTATAACATCCTGCAATTAGCAATCACACCTGCCCTATTACAGTGGAATACCACAAAGTAATCAACAAAGGACTCAACCCACGAGCGATCGTCCACGATAGGGTTTGGCTACATCGGCCACACCACGGCTTTCAGAGTCAAATTCTTATCATCAAACTCATCGATCATCAATCATAAAAACGTGTTGTCCAGCCGAATACATAATTTTTTAAACAAATTTTCTGATAACGTTATTGTCAACAATCCAGTGAGGGGTTAAGTTCTAATCACAGCCATATTTGCAATGTCAAAGTCATTTCGTAATGCAAATTTACTTGCAGTCTGCCTACAAATAGCGATGGTTATTATCAAAATGTAAAGAGAGTTACCTATGAAGTCATATTTTTTTATTGCTTCTCTGACAGTCAAGTCCTTCCTGCCAAGGTAGCTGCAAAACCGGTGGACCACTAGCACCAGGTGCTCAAATAAAATTATAATTCCTAGAGTTGCCCTTTGGTCCAACTTTTTTGTCATTGAACTTGGTTGAATAACAGCGTGATTATTCAATTCACTTGATTACTATATGCCTACGCGATAACAAAACCGTTAATTACAGGTTATTATTACCTTTCTAAACTTCCCTCTGCCCTCTGCTACAAAAAAAAAATCGGTAATGATGATATGTATAAATGCAGATCACACCTTCCGATGCGCTTTTTCAACTTCCAGAATGAATCTTTTATCAATTTCCATGCATTTTATCAAGGATATGAATCATTTAGATACGGTACTGATTAATTAATGATCCATTTCCAGCATCAAAATATTCTAGAACAAGTCCAGGCCAAAGTATTTTGTGGTTTTTTGTAGGAAATTTCCATCATTTATCGATTACATGCAAACTTAGTAAACTTGTCAGGAAAATATAAATGAATGTGGATTGTAGCCAAAGTGGAACAGAAAACAATTTTCCTGATAAAAACCTATTTGCTTTATATACTAAAAGTGAGTGTTAATGAACCTTAAATAATAACCGTTGACTGACATTTGACACATTTGTAGGCGTAGCCCATTCTATTTTTTACAATTCGGGTGTCCACTGCACAAAGTGATAAACGAATTTGGTGTGATTTTCAATGTACTGGTATATGTATTCTGAGATAAGTTTTTTGACGATTCAATTTTCTGCATTGAGAAATCGTCCAGATTGCCAATTGTTGATTTCTACGTAGGTTAATTTTGCGTTAATAACATTCACGAACAGTAATGAAATCCTGCTATCGTTTAACATGGGTTTTGGTAGGCAATTGGAGATATACAATATACACAAAACTATAAATAGAAGTCTTTATGTAGAGGATTTTTTCAAGTCTCCAGCTCCAGCAGTCTCGCCTGAGATGTAAATACAGAACCCAAAGGCTAAATCCTATGCCTTCGCACGTGTCATTTATGGCTTTATCCATGAATGTTTTGCGCAAACCATCAATCTTTCTAAACAATAGCTAATAACACACTAATTTGCAAGCGACAATATCTGCAAAGTAGTTACATGTAAAAGAAAATGGCAAGATGACATTGTAGGGCAAATATTGCACACCAAATAAAGTAATAGCAGGTTATTGTGTGGTCACTTTTAGCTAACAGTACTTCTCTTCACACAATCAACTAAGCATTATAATTATGTAACAAAATATTACACTCAATCTTGACCTTGCACAATGACAGCTACACCTAAAGTCGATTTCGGAAGAATCTAGAAAGAGGTATGATTCAGAAATACCAGGTAACAGCTATCGAGCTATCTTACATCTACCACCTGCCAAACTTAGAGTGGAAAATCCCAAATAATCCTTTACCCGAGCAATTTTTGATCCCATTTAATCGGTTGAAATAGTCGGATTTGAGACCAGGTTTGATATTTCCAAAGAAATATTATTGAAAAAAGTAACCTCTTTTTTGTTCTAAATTAGTCGGTTTTATAATCAAAAACAAAAAATATTAAGACCGCATCTAGAGCAGGTATGCATCTTTTCCGCAACATGAGTAGAATTTTTAATCGCTCATGACAATGAGCCCTATTCTCTACCTACACCCAGTGCGTTTGGTGAACCATCAATGTCATTGGATCATAAAAAAGGAAGGAGTACAAGGTTTTCTACATTGATGCTGGTTTAGTGAATCTACCGACACAAATTTCAAATAGTCATATTATAGGTACATTCAAAACATACTAGATGATGATATGTAGATAGAGATGATCTTTTGTAGAGATAATTTACAAATAACTATTTTTTTCATAGTGGCTAGTGGCAATACTACATGCAAATAAAAAAATATTAAACAATATACCCGCTGCAACAATCAAGCTGGATAACCTTTACAGCGAAAAATATGTAGCAATGGAACTAATCATTATCCTCACGACTACTGGCTACTGCTGCTAATTTCGCAAATATAAATCACGCACATCTATTTGGATAACGGTTACTTTATACATTGATGCTGGTTTAGTGAATCTACCGACACAAATTTCAAATAGTCATATTAGGTACATTCAAAACATACTAGATGATGATATGTAGATAGAGATGATCTTTTGTAGAGATAATTTACAAATAACTATTTTTTTCATAGTGGCAACACTACATGCAAATAAAAAATATTAAACAATATACCCGCTGCAACAATCAAGCTGGATAACCTTTACAGCAAAAAATATGTAGCAATGGAACTAATCATTATCCTCACGACTACTGGCTACTGCTGCTAATTTCGCAAATATAAATCACGCACATCTATTTGGATAACGGTTACTTTCAGGTGCATTCGAGCGTTCCTTTCTTAACCTGAATTAGCTTATCCACTGAAGATGCCAGAGTGTTTTCAAGTCAATAAACACCTTGACGTGGACTCGCCTGCATGCTATGTGCTAATATTATGTGTTTGTTTGGTTCATTAATCGCACCTGACGAAAGCCTCACAAAAAAGACGTTCACCACTCCTGTGTGTGTGGTTAAATTTTATCAGCGGGCTTGGCGTTTTGTACGATAACTTTTTAAAAAGTTAACATTCATGAAAGTTAAACCCGACAAATTAACTTATTTGCTTGCCTACATGCAAGTGTTTCAAATGGCCTCATGATTCAGTAATGTTTTTGGAGAACTCATTAGTATAATTTTTATTGTTGTTTCAAAGACGAATGTTTGCTAAACACGTCATAAAATATGCCATGATGTATTCATTTTTATTCCAAGTAGAGAGCCACTTTGGTGGAAGTTGAAATGACAGTATTTACGGATGCTTATTGCTGCAACGGTGAATAAGTCTTAATATCATCACCTGCATACTAATTGCAATTTTGCGAAAATGGCATTTGCAAAAACAGGAGAATGCCACCCTACTTGACTGTTGTGCAAAGGTGGCTATTTGCTGATTGTAATTCGAGCTGATGTAAAGTGGACCATCAATCATAATTTAAAATGTATAATATTTGACGAACAACGTTACAGCTAAACCTTCTATTGACCTGATAAGACTGAATCAATTACAAAAAAATACTTATAAATTTGACACTGGCGATTTGTGAAAGATGTTTTTGCATCAATGACCACACTCGACTTTATACAGCGTCAAGCGTGCAAAAAGAGTCAAGATGAGAATGAATAATACGTACAGATTAAACTAGTATTATCCAGTTACATCCGTTTTTTGCATGTTTCTTTTTTTCTTTGAGTTTATTGCTTCTGTCCATCCAGAATGGGATGATTTTAACACGCAACAAATAAACCATGATCGAATGTTTCGATGTCCATTTTCTCTGTAAACTTTCCACTACAAAATGCAAATGTTGAATCTAGTCTGTAAGCACTGTACTAAACAAGGTGTAACCATTTTTTTTATTGTTTCGTACAATCCGTCACAGCATCTTTACCTCTAAAATCGTCACGTTTGCAAGATTTAAGATACTCTCACTCATTGAAGAGGCTGATTTAATACGATGCTTTACTTTAGATATGACATGGACAAAGTTATAGTGTTGGAAAGCAGTAAAAGTTACGTGCATGGACTGTGGGAAAAAAAGAGCAAAAAATAGTCAAAAACTTACCATTAATGTTGGCATCTGTTGACTTTGTTACATGAAGCACAGAATTTATACTTTCAAAAATGGAGATGGGCTGAAAGCTAGTTAAAGGATGATGTATTTGAGGATGCGTGTCCATTACATCAGTCAGCCCCTCCTCGAGACTCGACTTGTGAGGGGAAGGAAACGGGGCCATTTTAATTTCTTGCCAAAAAATACTTTAAATTTTCTTTTCTTCTTCTTGATGAACTAAAACTGACTGGCTGAATCCACCTTAAGAAAAAGGTCTCTCACAATCGGAAGCGTACACGTTGCTTCATGGTTAAAACATGTACACAAATGTCTATATTATTTACAATGTCACGCGGGTAAAACTTTCACATTAATAACTTGAAAACAGAATGTCACAAAGAGTTTCACTTGTTATACCATGAAACAAACCAAGAGTCTTTTTTTTATCTCTTTACATTCTTTTTTATCATAAAGTCAACCAATCAAAATTACCGGCTTGCGAATAACATTTGGTATCGCCACACCAGTCAAATTGATAGCCTTTTGATGATAATCACTGTGTCCAAGATAATTCCGTTGTCCAGCAGCTTCTTTCATTTTATTCATGTTGATCACCAGTCTTGAACTCCCGAGGTGACACCAGTTTTCATTGTTTCTCTAACAAAATAGCTTCTATTTTTTGTTCAAATTGCTCTTCTCATACATGTGGCCATTGAATCTGTAAAAAGACAACAAAAAACTCTAGTTAACTAAATGTTTTGCAATCATTTGTTAACACTGCTTACTTTTCATGCAAATATATATAAATGAAGAAAAAAATGGCTCCTAAAAACTAAATTGTGGTAGCAGTAACTTCAGAGTAGCTCACCAAACAATTTTTTTGTATTCACGCGTACCTATATTTCACCTTCAGTTCTATTACAAGTTTTATTTTATTTTTATGTATTTATGAGCAAACTAGTAACTAGTATGCATGGATCGTTTGAACGTGCTAAAATTATTTGCGCATCTACAAATTCACTTCACTCGCAGTACTCTACATTTTTCATGCCTAAATACTCCTACAACAACATTTTATTCCGCAGTCTATATTTCTATTAGGTTTATACACATAAAAATTAACCCAGGCCGTACTGGCTAAAAAAACTAGGACTGGAGGTCCAGTATAAAAAGTCACCGAATCGGAACATTCTCCTCTATAATCATGAACCTTTTTTGGTGCGAAGACTTTCACAAGAAATCTTCTTTTTCAAAGCAACTTTTTTTGTAGCTTTTCAATCGACGCAAGAAGAGGCGACGCTCGCGTAAAAGAATATAAACGCTGACTACGCGAAATTCACTCTTGAGTGACCACAATACGGATAATTTTATGCTATTCACGGGTTTCAAAAAAAAGTTCTCTTTTTGACTTCATACTAACTAAGTTGTAACTAGCTGCAAGGCACAAACACAGTCGTACTTACTTTTGGAAAAAAATATATGAATTAGATAAAATGAAATGGAAAATCATAAAAGAGTAAAGAGCTCTTTTCGTGTGGAAGTTAATAATGTGCTATTACTCTCGCTGCTGGTAATAAAAACGTAAAATGTAAACTACATCAAATATTACACTTTGTGAAAGAAAATATACCATGACCAGCAAAATAAAAAGTTATGATGTCTAGAAAGGATTTTTTATAGGTACCATTCATGCAGCCAGTTCAAGTTCAAGAGACAATTCCAAAAATATTTTGTGTGTGCAATTTGTGGCGAATTATCTTAATAACCAACTCATGTTCCTTTTTTTCCTTGTCTGATCATAAAAAAATCAGACTATTCAAATAAATCCAATGAATGGAGTGGGTGGGTTGTTATGTAATACAAAAGACAAAAGTTAAGCACGTCCGGTGACCGCTACGACTGTTTCATTCGACAACTTGGTGATGACAGGATTACCCCCGGGAAAACATGATCATCTACTTTTCTGTACTCAGGACTGTCATCACAAAAAATTAAACTAAAATAGGTGACTAGCATATGAAAATAGATTTTCTAGAACTTGTACCAGGTACTTGTTACCTCATCACCAAAACTGAATCTATCAAACGGGATCAATTCAGGTAATGTTCTTTGGTTCATACCCAAAAGGAGAAGATTTAGCTCGTTAACAACAATTAAAAATGTTGATCCATAAAAATTCATGGGCTTACCTTACCGAAAAAAAATGTCTTCTTAGGTCAGTTTTTTTACGGGAACAGACAACCAGGTGTTTCACGCAAAAAACGACTTTTGCATGCAAAAGCACACAGATAACTTTTTTTTAAAGCAGAAGAGACTTTTCACCGCAAAAAACGACTGTTTCTATTATGACAAATACTAATAACTCTTAGGGGAACAATGTTATATGACAAGATTTGCTCAGAATGAAGCAGTCATTATAATACTGAATCTGCGAGTTTTTCAAATTTTACAACTGTTTAAAAGGAGAAAAGTTTTTTAAGAGCAAGTAAAACATGCTCGCCTGTCAGAAAGCAAGTAAAATCCGTATATCTTTTAACGTGACTTGACTGACGGACTACCTACAGTCAACTGAGAGAGGTTAACAAAGGTCTTCTTGTCTTGCAGGAAACTAGACAAGAAAAAAAATCTTGCATGAGGAATGCTTAAAACGCTATCCATTCATTTTTGTCAATATGAGATAGAGAAAAAAGGACATCTGCCATACACATATCACTGTAGATTATCTTCGCTATAGCTTAAAACTTTACCTTTGGATATTTGCTAAGATAAACGTGCTTCTTTCCTATCTCTCTTTAACAATCCAGTCAGAAAATCCAGTTAATGATTTACATGTGGATTTCTATGCAAAAGACTTTTTTGGAGAAACACAAGACTGACTCATGATGAATCAAAAATACAAGTCATGCACGTTCCATAATACAAACGCATAGCTAAAAGTCATTCGGCAAAGTCAAACTGTAACTGAGCTTTGTTTTATGGAAATTAAACTGAAAAGTTTAACGATAATGCGTGGATAATAGCTAATTTTGTTTTTCCGAGCTAGCGATAAAACTTTATTTCAAATGCGTGTAGAAAATGGATGAATCACGGAATGGTTTCTGGAATACATGCTGTTTTGGATATACATAATATGCGCAGAAGTAAATGCCGATTGAATACAGTGCTAACACTGCTAACTAAAAATGTTCTTAAGAAAAGGAAGCAGTACCGGTGTGTACATAAACATGGATTTAACTCATGTAGCCCATGAATCATACACGGGATTTTGTGTGAAACATTAAAAACAATGCACTTTTTTTCATAAAAATACGAATATTATGTACCTATTCAAAATATAGGAGTAACGAGACATGTTAGACGGGAAAATGCGAGAGAAATATCTCATGAGTTGAATTCTCTGATGGATATGTGTGTGTCACGGATGGCTGATATTATACAATGGCTTATTACAAAATAAAAACCATTTTTGAACAAATTGTAGAAAATGCGAGAGAAATATCTCATGAGTTGAATTCTCTGATGGATATGTGTGTGTCACGGATGGCTGATATTATACAATGGCTTATTACAAAATAAAAACCATTTTTGAACAAATTGCAATTACCTAAACAGTAACAACAGAATATTCCCCTGAAAAGCCATGCTTTCCTGTCACAACCTATCACAACAATGGTGAGACAAAAAAAGTATTAGATAATCGAGGATTAACTGGGAATTATGGATATCATGATAAATTGAGTGGCAGGCAATTCAAAACCAGGAACTAAATTTCAAGTTCACATGACCAGTAGTACCTACACATTGATAACAGAAAAGGTTATACCTGCGAAAGGTTTTTTTTACACATTGTCAGTGTTTAATACTGTAGGTATTCGATTCAATTCAATTTTACGTACCGTCTGCAGCATTCCTGTGTGGGAGGGAGGGCTATAAAAACTTAGAAGAGATACATTGCATGGCTTCTGACTTTGCTTTTGCAGACAACAAAATTTAGCACACGTGCAAAATTTATGTATGATTTTTAAGGTTTTTTAATAATTGAAAAATGATAGATAGAATCTGCAACATGCCTTGTTTCAATCAAAAGAACGCATATCATGTATAAATACTGCATTTGCTGCGAGCATTCATGACGGTAGTTTGGGGCAAATGGTGATGTATGTTACTGAAAACCTCCACAAAACTCCACCATGACAAATGAAGAAAGATCGGCAAGCGAAACTGAAAACTATGAATGCTATTACTAGATTTAACTGAAACTGGAAAGAATGATGACAAAAATTGCAATTCCAGCACATAATACTGTGACCAAAAAGAAGAGTACAATAGCCCTATTACATAAAACTATTAAGCCTATTAAGTTTTTGATTAAGCTTTACGGGAACACAACGCTCACCGAAATGATGTCATGCTATTTGGTAGCATGGGTTTCGTTCGAAAGTTGTAAGACTTATGAGTTCCATGTCCGAAGAAAATGATGCCATTGTATTTTGAAACAATCAGTCGTGTTACATATACTTTTTAATTATGGATTGTCTTTCTATTGTCTATTATGTAATTTCAATTTAATTTGAAATCATCAAGCTTAAACTGGCCTAAAATATTAAAAATACAATACGTGTCCACGAGCAGAACTGGATAATTAAAAACCGCAGATTTTGTCTGTACAAAATGGGAGATAATGAAGTTTGAGAATCCTCAAAGAGAATTAAATTAATGCCTTTCAATTAAAGCGGGGATCAAAAATAATCTTAAAGCTGTCGGTGTCGATTCTGTTTCAATGTAATTTAAAACCACTTACAATGAGTAGGGCGGAGTTAAAACCGAGAGAGTCGTGGACACCTGGACCTACGCAGAAAACTAGACAATTGATTTGGAATGGAAAATATTGAAATGAAGTTCAAAGTTCGTTTGAAACAAACGCGGAATTTCATTCGATTGGACTTTTCTCGTTTGCTGTTTTAATTCCTAACTCGAATGTGATATGAATGTGATATGAAACTTCGCGTCGAAAAAGCTATGAAAAGCATTGAAAAAATGTGCAAAACAAAACTCGAATCGCATTTCGGTATTGCTAATAATCCAAACAAGAGTGATGGGGAATCAGTTTTAGGATGACCCTTTACTTTTACAAATTGCGATTTTGCTATTATCCATCCATGTTTTTTAATATTTTGGACCACCGATATAGCTGGAAATGGAATGGAATTCGAGTTTTTATCATTCGTTGCGTTGCTTGCTTGCATGCATGCATGCAGATTCAACCAACCAAAAAACCCAAATCGAGTACACGCACACACACAGGAGCAAGCTGCCCCACAAATTTGAAGCGTTCGAGCGGTACCTAAACCATAAAAAATATTTTCTCACATGTTGATTGTTGATGTTTTCATTTGGAGGAATAGTCTACTTTTAAATTTTTTTTGTTAATTTCGCAAATTTGCCCTGATATAAAAAGTGATTTCAATTCAATAGACATGGAATTCTTAGGAACGAAAAAACCCAGTTTAGGGAATAAGCTCAAGGTGAAAATGAAGCCAAAAACGAAGAAGAAAGAGAAACCGAAAAAGTTTATTGGAAAAGGGTGAGAAGCTAATTTTACATTATATTCTGGTCTTCTTCGCAAAATTAACCCTGTTTTCATGTATCCCTTCTTTTTCATTTTCATAGATTGAAAATAGTTGACGAAGATACATTTAGTTTTGGCTACAAACCGCCTTCTGAATCGGACGATGAAAGTGTTGAGGATTTGCCGCAAATTGCAGGTGTTGTTGACGAAAGACCTGTGGAAGTCCAAGCAATGGAGTCTTTTAGTCAGTCGAAGTGGAAACGTCTTGATAATGATAAACGAAATAGTTCTAGAGTAGAAAGTAACGGATCTTCACCCGTGCTACGGCAACGTGATAGTTCTGACGATATGTCCCCTCCCAGGAAAAAAGGTCTAGGGGACGATCGGGATATTTCCCCACCGAGGAGAAGAGGACGAAGGGATTCTGGCGACATGTCTCCTCCAAGGAAGAAAGGAGTCCGGAACGATCGCGACAGTTCACCACCAAGCAGAAGGGAACGAAGAAATTCTGATGATATTTCCCCTCCTAGGAAGAGAGGAGTACGTAACGATCGCGATAGTTCCCCACCAAGAAGAAGGGAAAGAAGAAATTCTGATGATATTTCTCCTCCTAGGAGGAGAGGAGTATCGAACGACCGTGATAGTTCTCCTCCAAGACGAAAGAAAAGAAGGAACTCTGATGATATGTCTCCTCCACGAAGAAATGAGAGATCCCCTCCGAGGCGGCGTAGAAACTCCGACGATATGTCTCCTCCCCGACAAAGAAAACAAGTAAGCAGCCCTAAAAGAAGGCGAAATAATTCAAGCGATACCTCGCCGCCAAGAAGGACCCGTAAGGGAACCCCATCCCCACCTCGACGCAGAAGAAATTCAAGAGATTCATCGCCTCCACGACGAGCTCCTGATGGTCGACGCAAAGACCGTGATAGAAACTTGGCTAGGCCAGAAATATTAGATGCTTCTGATGAGGACTCCAAGAGGAAGACAACACTAGATGGGAAGAAAGCAGGTCTTCAGAAAGCTTCGGCATTAAGAGACGAAATGCTGGACTTTAGGAAACGGGAAAACGAAATGTTCCAACTTTTACCTGACGAAGTGACGGGTCGAAACGCAAAAGCTGTTGTTCGTGATCGTCGCACTGAAGCCGATATCGCTAAAGAGGAAGAAAAACAGCGAAAAGAAGAAGAACGGAAAGCACAGTATAACAAGTGGGGTAAAGGACTGAAACAAGTTGAAGAACAAGAGTCCCGTGTTCGTTCAGCCTTACACGAGATGTCCAAGCCCCTCGCTAGATATAAAAACGACGGAGATCTAGACGACCATCTCAAACAAATTGACCGAGATGGGGATCCAATGGCGGAGTATCTTGCAGCCAAAAGAAGGAAAGCTACTGGAATTCCAGGTAAGAGTTTTGTTACCGTCTAACTTGCTTATTTATGTTTTATCGTGTTGGAACTTAACCAAGCACTTTTACACATTTCAGAAAAACCCAAATACAACGGTCCTCCTCCACCTCCAAACCGTTTCAACATTCCGCCAGGATACCGCTGGGACGGAGTTGACCGGTCTAACGGATATGAAAAGGACTGGTTCAATAGGATAAACGCTAAGAAAGCATTAGAAGAAGAAGCTTACAAGTGGAGCGTGGAAGACTTATAAGCTCACACCTGAATTAAAATTTCTCTATAACTTATTTTTCTAAATAGAAAATTAGTAAACATTCTACTTTTATATATATATCAAATTCATCTACCTGTTTACAATGTTTTTTTCCAATTTGACACACAAACACAACTATATTCTGAATTCCACGTACTTTAATGATCACGAATCACGATCAAACTAACTACCTTCATCTACTTCCAATATTGCACCAATCCGATTTTTAATGCGAGCAATGATTGGACCGAACCACTCAAAAACCCACATTCACTCCTTTAGATTTTGCACACCTAAAAATTATTCTGGCTGGGCTGCGTGTGATTAAATCAATATTATTATTAATATTTTTTATTGCCGTGTGTGTACATCTTGTATGATGTATTGTGCGTTAAATTGGATGTTGTGCACTTTCAGAGTATTTTCCTACTACTAAACTCGATACACCGCTGTGTCTCCTCGCATTATATTTTATCGCTTTTTTCATAAAATGTCTTTGTTTAGTGCACGGTTAATTGATGTATGTAAGCACACCTAAAAATTATTCTGGCTGGGCTGCGTGTGATTAAATCAATATTATTATTAATATTTTTTATTGCCGTGTGTGTGTACATCTTGTATGATGTATTGTGCGTTAAATTGGATGTTGTGCACTTTCATAGTATTTTCCTACTACTAAACTTGATACACCGCTGTGTCTCCTCGCATTATATTTTATCGCTTTTTTCATAAAATGTCTTTGTTTAGTGCACGGTTAATTGATGTATGTATCAATATCATATCAAAACCTAGGACAAAATTTCGTTGTGTCAGTAAAAATGTCATTGTCATCGAAAGACAAGTATTTTATACAAGAGTGCAGCAGATGTACAAGGTTTCCAGGATGGTAGTATTTAGAATCCAGGAAGGTTCCCATTAAATACACCGGATCTGGTAAATTAAAACTAGGAAAAGCGGATCCATTCTTTTCATTCATGTAAAAAACAAAGTATCGGGAAGCAGTGATTGTGATCGAGTAAGAACTGAACGAAAATCTAATGGTACAAATCATTCCGATGTTTCAATTAAAATCAATAGACAAACAACATAAAATAATTACGATGTTTTGTTTGGATATAAATCAAAGCCAAGGTTGACATTTAAATGGGATCTAGGTGCATTTTGATGTGATGAATGCAATATGTCAATGTCATTTCTTCATAGTTTTGCAAAAAAGGTGTCATCCTGATTTTTGCCAATGGCACATTTGACACTATGATACTACCCGTGAAATGAATTGAATATGTAATTCTCAGCCAAAATTTTGGGGCAAATTGAGAAATATCTGTGTCTTTCTTACTTAACTTTTGAATTGGAATGGAAAAACGTTTGGAAATGTATTCATTTTAAGCACCGGTGTCCATATTTAGAAGTTCGCCCAAACTCCAATCGTCCTATTGGTGTCCTTGTCAAAACAAAATGCTTCACAACGAACCGGAGGAATGAATGTTGGAAATGCGCCGTTCATACTTACAAGCACAGAGCACGTTCACGGCTTTCAACTGCATTAAGCACAGCTGTGTTGTTGTTTACATCGCTGCTTGTTTTTTGAAAGAATTTTATTAAAAGAAGTAGAAATTAAAAAACTATTCTATTGTGGACAGTTTTTGTAAGAAGTGAGGTGCCAAATTACGCTTTAAGACGGATCTTTCCACGTCGTTAGAATGGTTAGAATAAGAATGATTCCTTTTTAATTACTGGTGATTACTGGTGATTTTTTTTTTTAGTAGATCATTCCAACCAAAATGCATAAACATGTATATTTCACCTTTTTCTCTGTCTAGGATTCGGCTGCTGGAGCACCGAAGAGGTCAGCGAAGGGAAAGAGTTCAGGAAGGGACGACGGCAGCAGTGGAAGCAGGCGAAGAGTCAGACTCAGAATCGGAATCTTCTTCTTCCCAGCGCGAACAGTTAGCTCAGAAAGACCCTGCCGAAGAGTTGGAATCATTCCGAGTTCAGTGGAAAGCCGAACTAACAAAAAAGCGTGTTAGAAACCTGAGCAATAATAGCGACCCTGTTGGGAAACGAAACAGTACAGCAGAACCTGGACCCTCAGTTCCCTCAGAACCATTTGAAGAGGAGAACTCTAGTTCCCAGCAAGGTGAAGCTTCATTAGAGGAACAAGCAACCTTTTGGTTTCTGCAAGGTGTGGGATTAGAACGGAAAGGGGAGTTGTATGACGCTGTCAGATGTTACAAAAAGGCGATTCAACTCGTTCCGGATATTGAGTACCGGGTGAGTTCCTCAGGGGCTGTTGCTCCAGCCGTGGATTCGTCCGATGAAGAGGAATCGTTGAGCAATTCGGATGCAGAGAATGCAGGCGGAGACGAAGACGATTTGGATGACAGTCCGTTGACTGTCAGATTCCTTAAGATAATTGAAGCCAATGGGTGGAACTTCTTCCAAAAGCGCCGCGAGGCTGATTCCGTACATATAAATGACCTGCCTGTTGAAGTCATGTCTTATATCATGCGGTAAAACTAACTTGAAAATTAAACTTGTTGTTTAGTGCTTTCGGTCCTGTCTAAAGCGATTTAATTCAATCCTCTTTCACCATTTACAAAAATGTTTTTTTCGTCTAGATGGCTTATTTCCAGCGATTTGGATGTTAGAAGCCTGGACATTCTCTCAAACACATGTAGAGGATTTTATTGCGTCTGTCGGGATGAAAAGCTGTGGGAAATGGCATGTGAAAAGTAAGTGATAAAAATTACATACAAAATAACTCTGAAAATCATTTTTATAACATTGTTTTAAGACATAAATATTATCATCTGCTAGAGTTTGGAGCGATGTCCATGAGGCTGATTCAAACTATTCAGGCTTTAGGGAAATGTTTTTGAAGCGGCCCCGAGTAAAATTTGATGGTTGCTATATTTGTAAAGTTACTTACATCAGGCCTGGGGAACATTCTTTCCAAGATCAGTCCTATAGGTGAGCAAGACCTTACCTCAACCCTATTGACCGAATCAGTGCACAAATGCTTATGCAATTAATCAAGAGTAACATACTTTCCTCTATGTGGTGTTTAGACCATGGCATTTCGTTGAATATTACCGCTACATCCGATTTCTTCCAAATGGGGAAGTTTTGTTTCTAACAACGTCAGACGAGCCAGGAACCAGTGTTAGTAGCCTGAGAGATGCCAAATATCCTCGGAACGCTGCAACAATGAGGGGGCATTATCAACTCTATGCAAATAATATTGTTTCGGCAATAGTTAAAAAGCCTACACCGAACCCACCGCCAAGTCTTAGAGGACGGAACAAACCACAGACTCAAGATGTGACTACATTTCATATGGAGTTTGAAATTTGCCCGGTGCGTAACAAGTCGAACTGGATGTTAAAGGTACGCTTTGGAAACCTGTTTATTGCATAGTAGAAAATATTGTTCTGTATCTGATCAAATTGAATTTTATTATTGCAGTGGAGTCACTATGCAGTATTTATTACGCGATGTCCAATCAACTACAGCAAGAAGATTTTAAATATCAATCAAATAAACAATTTCCCTACAATCACCTCCACCACGTTTGATTTGAATCCAAACAAGTTTCCTCCTTTGGTATTTTCAAGAGTCAAATCGTATACTCAGAAGTCGGAGGGAATTCTGTAGATGATGGCTATACTGACTGCCTCTAAAATAGATTAACAACGTCAGTTATAAATCACCCTATCTGTCAAACTTAGTCTTATCGCTAAGTGTATTTTATTAACTGTATGAGACAAGTCAGATACGCAGTTACATGTGCATGCGTTCAGAACTGCTAAGTTGTATGAAATATGGTCGTTTAAGAAAGAGCTGTGATCGCTAGAGTGTGCTTCTCTAGTAGAGTAGATTATTGCGTAACGTTTCGAAATGCGTTTGTATGGACAAGATATGTGAAGTTGAAATGAAACTAATAAAAACGATGTTGTTTGTTTCTAACACTTTATGTGTCTTAAGCCATATTAGCTATCTAGTTCCATAAACCATCGACTAAACTTACAAGTAGCACAATTACTTTACGTCAAATGACGGAAATTTTAACACATAACAGCTGAATACGCATCAATTGAATTGTATGAAATGGTCTATAAAATGAAGTTCTGGAAGGGGAAGGAAAGGGC
>JAAXOA010000799.1:0-19602 GCA_036561885.1 Salina celebensis
TGCAATGAATGTCAAAATTAGAAAAAAATGTGTATATACAGCAAAGTTTCAATTGATCTACAATTCCATTCTAAATAAACTAACATCGCTTAGTTTTCCAGCTACTTTTCTGTATCCGTTCTTCTCGGATAATGTATTCATATTCTCTCACAATTGTTACGTCATTTTTTCAGCTTAAGGGAAACATAAAACTTTCCTATTATTCGCATTTTCAATTTTCAACATTTTTTTGTCGTTTGCCAATTGATATTGAATGGTTCTCCTTGGAATTCGTTAACCGCACTAGATTTTCCAAATAGATATCAAAAAGTTTTCCAGCCAAAAGGAAATCTGTTCACCTGAGATGATGTAGCGCATAATATCAATTCTTGTAAAACGCAAAAGGAAGACAAAATGCAATAAACAAAGGGGAAGCGAGTCAGGAAATGTAATAAAAAAAGAAGACCTAAAACGGAACACATTCGGAATACACAAAAAGCATTATGCAAGTATTTCTTCATTTTTCCTCATTCTCTTACCTCCCGCAGTTTCTCTGATAATTCTCCCAAAATGGCGTCTTCGTCGAAGAATTTTCCTTGGTACCTGTGCTCAAAGTACTCCGTGATCTTGGCTCTCATCGTTCTTGGAAGCTTCCGATATGCCATGTACTCCTCCACTTGTTTTACCTGCACAAGTCACAATATATAAGAAAAGACTTATATAGACACACAAGTATTTTTATCTACATTCATACGTGTCGTGTTCATCACTGCAACCTTATACACAGCAGAGTAAAAATAAACATATAAAACTCGACAGAGGGTAGAACAGGGGTAAAAATTGATGGCAATACCATGCGATGCAATGCATGGATGAATTGTAATGGAAACAGTAAATAGAAAAGATTTTATAGAAAGTTTGCTTATGACCAACACACCCTAACGCAATAGTAACAAGAAAATGAGGATTGCAAGAAGAAAACGGAATATGTACATCAGGAAATAAATGACAGTAAAAAGAGAAAGTAGGTACCCACTGTGGAGTGTAAAAATTATGTGATTGTAAGTCAGCATGGAATGTATTGAGAGAAAAAAAGAGTGTTTTTTCAAAGTAGCGTTCTGGGTACATAAGAAAATCGTGGCTGAGACGACTTCAGGAAGTCATTAATGAGCCTTATTTTTATTACTACGATATTGCAAACACTACACAACAGGAGACCCAGAGAAAATTACAGCCAATAATAGTGGTAATAATGATAGCAATAATACCGATGAGCTTTGCAAGGGGGAAAAATATGTCTTGAAAGTAGGTGGGGCGTATAGAGACTATTACAAAATGAGTAGCACTGGAAGATCACACAACTACTCGTTTCGTTGGGGACTTAGTTTGTGTTATTTTCATTTTTGTTTTTACTGCAAAGTTGCATAAAGCTGGTTTCATACTTGCGATATTGTAGTTTTTAAGAAAAAACCATTTTTTAGGTGAAAGAAAATTGTATGGGAAAATATAAGAGCGGTGGTGGTGGTTGGCAGTGGTGGTGTTGGTAGCGGTGAAAGGTGTTGGTAGCAGCATGAGTTTCCTTTTTACAAGCTGGGGTTTGCGAAATTGCTTTGGAGTATCGTGCGTGTTCACTCCATGTGGCAAATAGCTGACCTAGATTTTAAAAGTAGCCAATATAGCCGATGGTAGATATTATCAACACGATCATCGTCATCACCTCGTAACTTGGCGATTTGTACAAAAGGTGTGTGCTGTGTGCCGTCAGCAATATTGAGGAGGTGACAAAGAACAAGCTCGTTTTGGCCAACGATGAGAAAGAATCCAAACCGTGACTGTGACAAGGCCTAGTGCGTGCAGTGGAAAGCGACCATCATTGCCAATTTTTAGCTTTTGATATGGCCCAATATGATCGACAATGATGATGGACAAAGGTTTACAACTAACAAATGGATACAAATGAGTATTCAATGCACTAGATGCATGAGAAACTTCGCCACGAAATGATTCTTCCCCATTACCAACTCCAAAAAATTATATGGCCCAATATGATCGACAATGGTGATGGACAAAGGTTTACAACTAACAAATGGATACAAATGAGTATTCAATGCACTAGATGCATGAGAAACTTCGCCACGAAATGATTCTTCCCCATTACCAACTCCACAAAACTTCCGAATCAGTCCACTTCAGGTTCATTTTTAGATATTCTCACTTATTTCAGGACGGGAATTTCGAGTATTTTCATGAAAAATCGTTCTTTTTCAACACATGTACCATTTACATGTGAATTTGAATGCTTACAAACCGCCCTCTACGCAAAAGAATTAACGACTCCGTCCGAAAAGCTATGGCAACGATTTGTTCAACGTAACAATCCGAACTCAATTACATTGCAGACTAAATACCATGGCGTACTTGCCGCCGGTTATTCTTACAACCTATATGAAAAATCTCTCATGAACTTTAAGTAGGAATATTGGCTCAGTTCATGTGAGCTGTAAGAAATCAGTTGCGGACCTCGTTCTATTATTTACAATTTATTTACCGTGTCTGAATCGGGAATTTTCATTTTTTTCAGGTTAGCAACATTTTGAAAAGGTAACGACAGGTAAGCTATACTGGTCCAAAAACCCTGGCATCATGGATTTGATGGCCATTCAATTTTTAGGTTCACATCTTGCTAGTGCGGCCGCGGCCAGTTTCATTTATTGCAACAAGGCCCATTTCTAGTTTGCCTTAACCTCACAGGGAGCAGTAAATTTTTAAAACTGTACATTCGGACAATTGGTTTTAGAATGTAGGTCAGATCATTCTATGATTTTCTGTTTTTCGCTTTACACAGGTCGATTGTGAAGCATGCTCCGATTACAGTTTATAGAATGAAAAAAATCAGGTATTAATGCTACGCTAACGCAACGTTCGCATTTCTATTTCTTTTGTGCCCTAATCGTTGCTCACTTACAAGTTGTAAATCACAGAGAAATGGGGTTTCGGATGGAGAAAATGCGTCCCCATGGCACAACAAATTTTCCATTTCCTTTGCTACCTGATAATGCCTCAGATGCCCGAAGAGAGAAAAAACGTCAATTTCCTTCGCACAACGATCTATTTCAATCAATTCCATGGTGGTTCTTACAAATAAACGGGATGTCTAGCTTCGTGTATTCATACTCTACCTAATGCTCATAGCGCTAAGCAATACTGAATAGAATCGATGAAAAAGATTTTGTACAGCTTAAATTAAAATTTTATATTCTGGTTCTGTTTGTTCCCGATCGTAACATGCGTAAGAAACATTTAATTTTTTAATTACTAAGTTGCTCATATTTGAATCGTAAGCATCTGCATAACATTCTATAATTGTGATGTTTTCAAAAGTGGTGATTTTCATTCATTCATGATTCTCATCAATACAAACTAAATCATCTTGGAACAGAACGGTTGATAGAATATTGTAAATGTGCTCAAGTGCTCATAAGGCATCACGTCATCTTTAGGGGGAGATTTCACATAAAAATATTGAAAGAAGAGTACAAGTTTGATCGGTGTACAGAATAATGACAATGAGAACATGCTTTCCCTACTCCGAGTTATTATGGAGGGACGACACTCGGGAATCATAATTTAAGTCCTTACTGTACCACAAAACTATTTGAGTCGTCATTAAGTTGGTACTAGAGAGTAAACAGCACTTGTGTAGGTAGCCTGTTCATCAGTGCATCGGTGCATATAGGTGTGGATATTAAAGTGTTATATTAAGCGTTCTCCCTTTTCCTCAGCGAAGACTTTATTATGCTCAGTTACGACATTATGTACATAACGCATTTAACATAGATCACATACCCCATAAAATGTAGCTTAAGAGTCAGTCTTCTATCATCACACATTACAGTATTACATCATAAGTCTTGTCGAATGCTTTTGATCTTTAAGAGTTTCATTCATCTGAAGAGTGAATAGTGAATGTCATACAAGATTGTAGTACATCATCTCGTAAAACGAATATGAAACTCAAGAGAACGCACAAACTGCCTGAAAACTTGTGCTTTTACTAGTGGAATTCATTTTACAAGTATGCACATCATATCATTAATGTGCGTTTGTCCCTATCTAGTACCTGAACTCAAGATGCTTTGTAACTCTTCTAAATTTTGCATGCATGATGATCCAATAAAGGAATTCATTTCCTACGATAAACTCGTGTAAAAATACTGCTCTAATTTAAATTGTAGTCATTTCAGCTTTAAAATTTCCATCAATGAAACAAAGATGCACTGTACGGTTTTACTTAATTTGTCCCGTAACCGTATTGTAATACATGAACCAAAACATTCCGCATCCATATATTTATCCTCTGTTGACAACCGGAATCTTTCAACATGTTTTTCGGACGTATAGCAAAATCAGCAGATAAGAGAAATGATACTCCTTTCCATAAACCCGAAAGCTGATTACCTTTCTCTGTTTGACCGGCTCACACAAAAGAAGCAGTCAAGCATTTCACGATACCATGGTTTCTCAGGTCGTTCACAGAAAAAAAAATGCTTAGATTGGTGAAAGTACGGTAAATTCGCATGGTTATCGTGTTACATTTCATTAAAATGACTTGCAGAAGATTTGCCATGCACACAGTAATAAATCACATATACATCATCATCATGACCATCCTTTATGGCACGCTAGAGGTAATACACCTACTACCTAGACTAAACGTATTATAGAATCATGAAGTGTCCTAGAGCCAGTGAGGAGAAGCGATATTGACGTACATTTTTGCAGGGGCAAAAGTGTTAAGATTGCAACAATATGTGAAGGTTTTCAGAGTGAGTAGACTTTTTCGTAGTGTCAGCATATTAATAATGGTGTAGATATTCCTGTTATTAACATAATACAAAGGATCGTTCAACATTATATATTGGCAGTGTTCAAGTGAAAGGTTCTTTCGTAAAAAAGTTTGGAAAAGCTCTCTTCAATTTTTTGTGACAGTATACAAAAGGCTAATAATGAAAATGGATGATAGCAGTGGCATATATAATACACGCGTGTGATATAACGTTTTATATACAAGTTCTAGAAAACATAGATGAAAAGACGGGAGAAAAGTGAAAGTCTTTCAACTGAATGGATATTTTGTTAGCAAGGAAAAGTTGATTGGATATCTACACACCACCACTTTTGTTTGTTATACATACTGGACTGAATACTGCATTATAATTATTGGTGAAGGAAAAAAAATTCTCGGAAAAGTATATACATCGTTGTTAATAATCATGTTATATCATGACCAGGTAGTCTACATTGGAAAAAAGAGAGCAAGAGAGTAAAAAGGAAAGTAATTATTTTTCTCCAAAGAATGCATTGTTCGGAAAATGTGACAACGAATAATATTTTTTGAACCTTGGGTGAAAATTGTGTATAGTTTACATAAAAATTGAACAAAAATATCTAGATAGCATTTTTTGGGTTTTTTAAAAACGCATCTCTAATTATTATCTTACTTTGACACTTTTTAATAATTGTTACAAAGTATATGTATATATATATATATATTGCGCTAATAATAGAAGTTAGTAATATGGATTTATATATATATTTAAAGTAGAGCATGTCACAGCAGTCAGTGAGAACCTTGCACCCCAGGAGATAAGTAAATAGTAGTAGTAACTAAAACTTACATCCATCCCCTTTGTCATTTTAATGAAAGTCAAGAGTTAACGAGATCGGAATTCAATAGAAGATGACGATGATCAGAGAAAGACACAGAAAGAACGAACGAGCGCGATAGAAACAGACAAGTTGATGGAGAAGTAGTTGTAGTGGAAGTAGATGTTGAATCATCATCAAAATTTGTGAGAGCACGTGTGTGAACAACAGAGACGCAATCAATTATGTGACACACAAACCAGGTTTTTTAAAAAGAACACGTATTGTTGATTAAGACGTATTACAAGATGAATTTTGATGACATGACGAGATTACAAATGTTTACATGTGGTAATATATTCGGTTCATAAGAAACTTTAACATCGAAATGTAAAAGAAAGAAAGAGGAAAATAATAAAAAAAGATAAAAAATGTTAGTGTTGTTTTATGCCCGAGAAGAAGTAACAGTTGAAGTAATCTGCAAAAGGATCTGTACTACATGTACGGTTGCCGTAAAAAATGATCCAACTTTTTTTATAACTGCTACAAGAAAAACAGAAAGCTGAAAGTATTAAAGATGATATGAAAGTAGTCTATACGAAACGAAACGGAGTATAAAAAGAAAACGAGTTTACAGGTAGTAAGAGAGAAAGAAGATAAAATACTAATAAAAAACGAGAAGATTGAGCGAGACTTAGTTGAAATAGAGTATAACACCATCAATTATACTTATAAATATAATGAGCATTTGAAATTAAAATCGTAGCGGATTTTTAGTGTTAGTGTCTAAGGAACAAAAAATGCATAGGTTACCTTCTCTCGATATTGTCTTCTGGAAGAGTCGAGGCTTTGAATGAGATTAGTGGCATGTCCGAGGAAAAGAGCGTAGCAAGTAGCTCCAGAGATCATGGACAACATGGTTAGCCACATATCGGTTAGACTCTGGGGTGGGAATCTACCATATCCGATGCAAAGCATGTGAGACATGGCTTTGAACAGCGCCCATGAGTATTGCTCCAACCAAAAGGCATCCTGTGGGGTCAAAATATAGAAGCATTTATAAAAGTTCCACACACACCTGAAATAACCTTAGTCCTTCAATAATGTTACGTGTGGCTGTCTAATATATTCTGCACTTTGGGGATCCCCGCTTTTGAACACATACCAAACACTAACTGCGGAATCTACACTCAAGCCCTTTTTTCCAGGGTAATTTACGTCATAAGTGAAAGTACATACATTTTTATGGGACTAACTCAATTTTAAATATATCCTGGATCTTCCCTCTTTGGAATTCCTGCCACAGAGCGAAGTTCGATTGGGAAAACACCAATACTGGTGGAAAAGGTGAGTAATAACAATAATGGATCAATGCTGCACACAGTTCAGTTCAAGCTTTGGACCGAAATGAAACAAGGCCAAAAATCACATAACATTTATTACCGAGCCCTTCACGGGAGGATGTTTTATATACTACTGAAAAGAAAGCCGAAGGGATATAGTGACTAGACAAGTCATTTATTTTTTGTGTCCCACTTTTCAAAACCCAGTGTCAAAATGCTTTCCCCATATTTAGAAGGTAGGCTTTGAATGGGCGACTAGAGGCAGAGTATATCAGTAGCTCACGCTCTAAGTTTTTAGCTTACTGGGAAAATTCTGGCAAAAAGGAACACTTTCTCTACTAATTTTCCTGATAAAAATGGCGAAATGTTGTCGCAGATTACAAGATGTGGACAGTAAATCGAAAATGCTTTGTAAGCCAGCTCCTCTGGACTTTGCTGGGAATTAGGGAAACATATGTGTATTGTGTTTTAGATAACTGGTAAAACTGTATTAAATACTGGTCTACGAGGAAGCTTAAGATTCTAGTGTGGAAACAAATGGTTTATGTATTTTTTGGTATAAAGACGCTTTTATTTTTCGCGTCTGAACAAAACCATTAAAGCCCATATGTGTGCGCAAACAAGAATCCTCCATCGTTAGTCACTCAAGAGATGCTCCCTTGGGTCCAGATAACTGCTCATTAATTACAGTAATTACACGCTACCAGTCTGATACAACGATACAATACCATAACATCTTTTTAACACAGATATCATATAACGGAATATCACTGTACTAGACGTAATGGAATATACATTAGTAGTAGCTGTGTCTTGTGTGACTTTCACCGGTTGAGTTATTTCAAAAGTGCAAATATTCCTTTCCCACTATATCGTATAACCACTACAGAGTATACAACATATTATAGTATGTTTCAAAACATTAATATAGAAAAAAGATGAAAAATAGCATCACATTGAACCCAAGTCTCCATCCAATGCAGCGGTGAAAATGTTGAAGTGAAATTGCCTTGGTGATATGATTTTCTACTTAGGTATTTAAACGACGGCACTATTTGGTGTTTTACAGAAAAAGAATGCGGAACAAAATGTTTAATGATAGCACTCTAATACAATGTTTTTAACGGCATGAATATCATTGATTGAATTTTGGTCATTGAAAGCATGAAAGGATCGTAAAACAACATCACAGTTGGACCTTTGCTTTGTGCAAAAATCTAAGCGCTGTGGTGGTATTTTGGTTTTGGAGGTCGTTACCTCAATCAAAGCTCAGATTAGCAATATTCAATCAGAATGTCTATAACGATGTTACAGATTACTGTCGTGGGCATGGGTTACTACTATCAGAGAGTACCATCTAATTCCTCATGTCGGAGATTAATTTGAGAATGGTCAGAAAAGAGATGTATGTCTTATTATGATGTCGCGCAGTGGACAAAATAATATCCGCCATTTCGACCATTAGCAGGATATTATACAGGAATGAGAGCTTTCACCAGCTTTTGCATCATCAATCCTGAAAGTGGCTCTAAAACAAAGACAAATTCAGCAATGCATTCGGAAAATTCTTTAAAACACTATATTCGGCATGTTTTAACCCCGATTGCATCCATACGGTAGCTAATGATTATGTAAACAGTAGTGCCAGAGTTGAAAAGACCGGGTCAAGCTTCTATGACCCATAAAGCTGATAAAGAACTAACAACCTTTGTCTTACTTACTGGCACATTTCCTCACCGGGTTTTTACGAGACGCTTTTGTTTAAGCTGCTAGATGTAACAAAATTATACGAAAGATTTTTCACGCGAAGCTACTCGTCTGTTAAATTTCAGAAAAAAGAAGCACATCACATACAAAAAAAAACATGCTACAGCTCTTACATTTTCGTTTTTTCCCTTCAGCGAGAGCGTTTGTTTTCATTAAATATATGCTGTCTGTCGTAAAATAATACGTCCGTGAAGAAGTGATACGGAATGTGTGAAAGAAAGAGACAGTTGATGGTATCGCCATCAAAAAGCGCTTCTTCGCCTTTTCATATCGCTATCTCGCCGCCAGCATGCTTTACTGCCTACTGGGAAACACTAACTTCGTCAAATGCAACTCTTTATCGAATTATCCTTGTCATTGGTGTACATCCTTGGAAGTCATAAACGCTGACATTATATGTACATTAGCTGCAGAAAGCACGCTTTTCCTTGAAGTGAAAGCCTTCTTTTTTGCGTTCCAACAGGACAGACCTAACATTAACTTTATTATTAGTATTATTATTGTAGAATTATGTGCCACAAGATGACAGTATTAAGGAATGCTAAGAACGATTCCTACAGCGAAACCTCCACTTCCGATGGGACAAGTGCAAGTGTGTGAGTGCAGGGGATACTATGGTACACACGGTGTGTAGAACTGCTGATTGTTCAGCTGAAATGGGTGAAAGGAGGTTATCTGTCCATCGTTAGCATATGCCTTCGTGACTCTTCCCTTTTGCTGGTTTCGGGGAATAATATAGCAACATTACAGAGTTTGAATCGATTAAAGGCTCACATTCATTCATGCCCTTATAACAGTACCATCGTTAGCATATGCCTTCGTGACTCTTCCCTTTTGCTGGTTTCGGGGAATAATATAGCAACATTACAGAGTTTGAATCGATTAAAGGCTCACATTCATTCATGTCCTTATAACAGTTTCATATAATGACCGTATTGTTATTACCACTTTTATATGCTACTGTTTCCTACACACATTCCTTGTACCATGATGATGCTTTTTCAGGATTGCACGGAACAACCCGGGGACCAACCAATAATGATAAAGTCTCTTGTCATTAAAGAGGAACAGAGTAAACACACGGAAGGATGATATCAGCACACAAAACCTTGGCTTCTTCCACGATCTCTTTCGTGACTGTTCCGCTGCTAATATTCCACTATCCTTCAAGCTTCCAACCTGCTCTTCTTTCTTTTCTATGAAATTAAGTCTTTCCATTGTGTTACACAACTTATAGGGATGTAAAAACAAACGTATCTTTCCAGCTTTGATAGTTTAAGCACACATATCACAAACGGCAAATCTTTATGGGCAAACGTCCATACTGCATGGAGTAAAATCAATACGCAATACAATTGCCGAACAGTTGGCATTTCGCATGGTGATTTACCTTTAATTTAGCAAATCAGAGAAGTCTATAACATATCTTTTTGGAGCGGTTGAATGTGGTTACCTTTTTAACAAAAACAAAGTAGGCATTTCTAATTGAAGTTAGGAGGTATATAGTAGAGTAATTGTTTCATTTATGTATTACGATGGTATCAATATAACTGAAATATTGAATGCACACAAGTTCGTGTAGTGTGCAAGGGAAATGCACTAACAACATGGTGACTTGGAAGGTCACCAAATTTTAGATTAAATTAAATAATCCTGTGAAGAGACAGCGTGGCCATATTAATGGTCATTTATCAATCATGTATCATTCGTCCATATTAATATACCACCCCTATCTATAGGACCTAAAAATATAAAGTATAACAGTTATCTAATGTCTAGAACTACAGCGAGTCCGTAAGGAATCCTTATTTCATAATCAATTTTAAAAATGAAGTCTGTACGTTTGGTGACTAATATTATAATTCTACACTTCCTGTTCAATTACTGTTAATACTTTCTTGTACAGTAAGCTTACATTAACTCAGTAAAACCCGGGTACGACGTTACCAGAGGGACATACAATACATACAAAAGAGTGATGAGGAAAGTGATAAGTTAGAAGGACGCGATATTTCGTCTTCGTATGAGCCCAATTGGATGGCTTTTTCTCTACCGTGTAATGAATAAGTCGTGCAAAGACAAACTAAGATCATTAAAAGTTCGCGAGCCTGATGTAAGAAAATCTGTCCTGAAACTACACAAACCGTTCTGACTATTTGTGGTAACAGTGCATGATGAGCGAAGTTAATGTTTGCATGTATAATTAAATAGCAACTCCAGCAAACTAAGATTAATAATTGTTGTCCAAAACTTAGATTTTGGTATTCATACTCTCAAGCTATAACCTGAAAGGTAAACGTAAATGTTGGAAGAGCTCTGACAATCTCCGAATAATTTTTTACGTTAACTGCTCATGCATATGCAACCACATAGCCTCTGGAGAACTGACAGTAGAAAGTTTTTTTTGTTAACAAAATCTAGGAAACCAATTGAATGCGAAGCACTTTAGCAGCAGTAATTTGGCGATGCAAAAGGATCTGGTAATGGAACCAGAGAATTCTTAATCACCATGGGAATTTCTCCACCAGGGAAAGTTGTGGCGCATGTGGTATCTCTCTATGCAACTTGTATTTCTACGTAATCACGAAGACTTTCGAGGTGATATCATAAATATAATATTGTTTAAATTACCTGGAGCTCATTTATTGCAACCCACGAGTTTGAAGGAAATCCTTGGAGCATAGGCACAAGAAATTGGAGGCAACCGGACCAGTGACCAATCAATAGCATCATACATATCAAATTGAAAATCCTCATAAATACCGATGCCATGTTGAGAAACTGCAATACAAAAGTTTCATTCATATTAATTACTTCCTTTATACCCAGACACATTGCGCCAGCAGTGGCTTTATTTTCTAACACAATTTTTAAACAGGTTTGAAAACAACTATTTTAGTTTTCTTGTCGTTCGCATTTTGACAACTTCTGTTTGCTTAGTTCCAAGTTAACAGTTATTCTTATAATAATAATCCGAAGAAAAAAAGTTTATTTGGAAAGGGAAAGGTACATAACGTGGAGAATGATAAGAAGTTGGAAGAAACCCAACATAAACTGAAAATAATAACAACTAAAAACTGGAAGAAAGATACTGCATACATGTCTTTTGTTTCAACAAAACAATAGAACGAATCAACTCAAACGGATGGAGAGATTGATTGCTTCCTTTGAAATTACAGCGTGATTCCAAAGAAAACTACAAAAGACTTGATAATATAAAATGTAATTGTTAATGCTTTATTCACTACAAACCCGCAACACAAAAAAGTAGAAAGTCTCTAGCAGTTTGAATTATTGAACAGTTTTAATGAAGAAAAATAGATGGGGATAGTTCGTCAACTATATTGGGATATCTAAAATAGTCAGTGACTAACTGTACCGAACAATCTACTGCTACGCGTTATTCATATTAATAGATAGATCAAAAAGNAACTATATTGGGATATCTAAAATAGTCAGTGACTAACTGTACCGAACAATCTACTGCTACGCGTTATTCATATTAATAGATAGATCAAAAAGACAGAATAATTACTAAATAGTTACGTTACAACGATTTCTTCATACGGATAGATTACTGTTAATCTATAAAATCGCGTAAAATGTTCAGCTTTTAGTACATATATTATATATAAAAAATCCGCAACTGAACCGAAAATGTAAAATAAAAAGTTTTATTTCATTCCACCGAATTAACCATACAGAGCACATGAGACCGCAAAAATTAGGTGAGTCCATCATGATGATGTTTATATTTATGGTCGATGCATTTGCTATCTTGGCCAAGCTAGGAAAAGTTGTGTATTCACAATGAAAATGTGCAGATGCATGAAAGAGGAAATTGAGGGAGTAAGGCAAAACCCTGATTAAAACCTAGCCATATATGCGAGTAATTATGCGGTGAGCGCCAACTGTGTGCTTGCCTGGAAAGAGTAGTATGCTTGGCGCAAGGTCAATGTTTTAGCAGTTGTAAACTCCCTGTCTGACATGCGATCAGTTCACCCCAACATCCATGAAAATTTTAAATTATAACAACCATTACCATTATAATCTTTACCCCAAAAGATACGAACCGGTGATTGAAAAGAATGAGACGAGACTCCAGACGTCAAACGGGAAGATGGCGACGGGCCCAAACGAGTTAATTATAACTTCCATTAGTGTATTTTTGAAGTAATAGCTGTTACGCTAGTAAGAAACACAGTGCAGCGAAAAAATAAAATCACGACAAACGACACGTTCGATGTTGCATCAAGTACGCATCGATATAAAACTTAATAAAGTTGACAACATATTGGGCTATTTGGGTGTATTCATGAGAGCGATACTGTTTTTAAAAACACATTACGAAGGACGTGACAAAACAAAATGAGTACAGATTTGAGAACAAAGAAAATTAATCACAACACATTAAAATAAACAAATGATTTCATTCACAATTGCTTGCAAAAATATTATACTACATGGACGATAGTATATAGAGGCTGTTTCATCAGGTTATATTTCTGAAACAGACAAACGCACGGTATAATTTAGTGGTACACATTATTCTCATATTTCATTTTGGAGGCATGGATTACAACGTAAAACCATTAAAATGTTAAATTGTTGCTTTCAACCAGTCACGCTGATTCATTGAGTGGATATTCGTCCGACATTAATAACAAACAAAAAAATTATCCACCGACACAATACTAGCTATTTTGCGGCGAAAGATTGAGCGATCTACTGCTTTCCATAGTGAGACTGTGTGCGTATACTTTATGAACGTTTATTTATGGCTGCTGTATCTCTTGTATTTCTTATCTTACATATTTTACATTCGTTAAAGGTAGCATTAGTATTCATTGGATGATATGGCTGTAGTTTAAGTCTTACGTGATACCTTTGCCGCAAGGCAAATGCAGCAAAAATGTTATAAACTATTCTCAATGTTTTCCAATTATCTTTAGCTTTAGATGGAATTTCAGACTTTTTCGAACCGCCATTATATAGTTCGAGGTTCCAGTAAATTGGTGAAGGTCAAAACTGCAGAAACAGAAAAAGATAAAATTCTATTCAAACATAATATTTGCTGTTGCAATGTATTAGGAATTTATAATTCATTGTCCTATTCCTTATTCAATTCCTATTCTGGCAGAATTATATTGTGGATTATGGTGTGACAATTTCGACTTTTCACAATAATATTATGTTCCGTTTGACAATTTGACCTATTTAAGGAACAATGATAGTAGCGCTGCGCTAATTGTAAGTTATACGAGCATGGTTGATTTGTTTTCAGTAGGATAATCCCATATTGCTGTTTGAATTGTTTAATTTCTAAGCATTTTAGCTGATTTTGGTTAATTATAAAACGTAAACTGCTACCTTATAAGCTATCTGCGGTTCCTGCCTTATAGCATCGTATTTCTAGCCCATTGTGCAGCAATCCTATCATTTTAAAATTATTGCGGTACTATATTATGCTCAAATAAAAAATAATAATACAAAAGACCTTTGCTACCCAAATCAAGTTATGTCTACATCGCTGTCAAACGATTCTATATGCACGGCAAAATGATAGATTATGTATACCAAATTAATACGTAGTACAACAATTACTAGTAACGAACGCTTATTGCAACAGCTAATTCAGCATTATTAGAATAGAAGCAATCAGTAAGCAGCTTTGCGTTTGCAGACTTTGAAATGTCACTGAAGAAGCTACTACTAACTACAATACATTTGCAGTAAACACTCCTCTTTCTCTAGCTGTATCTTTCCTAATCATCACTTTTGGTAAATCGCAAAACACCTGAATAATCGACTATTAAAGTTTCAAAAAAGTAAGTTTTGAAAGCTACTACAATGACTGACTATGGGTTTACAAGAAATGAGTTTGGATCACATACTGCTTTCGCTAATTTTTTCATAAAAACCTAACACGCAGTCAATCGTCCAACAGTTTCATATCTTATTTTCTGTAGTTACCCTTACAAAAATGCTGCTTCTCAATGCTGCAGCGTCAGCTTTTACTCATGTAAGATTCAATTTACATGAAATGTTTTCTTTAAAAGTCTACCTTTCTCTTACTATCAATGAAATTCAAGCATCGCCGATCTCAAAAGTTGTATGGAATAAGAAAAGCTGTGAAACGTTATGAACTTTCTCATTTTGAAGAAAGTTTTGGTGGACAAACCAAAATAGATGATGACAGTGGTTATCCTTGTAACTGTTACTGCAGATTAACTACGAAACTTTCTCCTTATTTACGTGGGCTGTACAGAACTGTAGAAGGAGACATGACGTGACATGACTTGACACAACTAACCTTGACAGTCTTGGAATATATTCTTAAGCCTCGACTACTCCTGAAGCAAAAGGCGTCTACTAATCCACAAGAAAAAAGTTTTAAGTTAGGAGCGTCAGTAAATACAAGCTGTGACTTTAACGAATAATACACACAGCAGGAGAAAACTGCAAAAGATTAATAACACCAACGGGACTACAACTGTACAATTATTCTAAAGGCTTAAACTGATAGACTTGCAAAAAAAGTAAAAGTAGAAAAGGACTAAGAAGGAGGAATGGTACTGATCAGCGGTAAGTATTTTGTGTTGTCCACGGACGAAATATAGTCAAGCAATTGAGGGTGTAAAAAAGAGAACAGAAGAAAGAGAAAGTCAGTTGATCTAGACAAGTTAAGGTTATCTGAACGATGATAACGTAAACAACGACAAACAATAAGGAAAGAAAAGTGTGTTTTCATGAGGAAAACAACAAGAACATAGAGATAGAGAAAAAATAAGACAGATCAGAGAGACTGTGTGTGTGACTGATGGGAATAGGCGAGTTAGGCAAGACCTACCTGCAGGATTAGATTTTTCCCCGAGAAGGGTTCCTTTTTCCCGAGAGAAGTCGAATCTCGTCGTTCTCGAGTACGCTTTTGGTGCAGGCTTTGACGCAGCTGTGAGAAGATAATAATCAGCGAACAATGCAGAGAGAAAAATAATAAAGGGTAGAAAAATGAAGTTTTCTCAAAGGGTTGATAACATGTCAAAGAGAAGAAGATAGAATGAGAGAGGGATGTTGAGAACAACAAGGGACGAGACTACGAAAAAAGTCGTTTTCATAGATCTTTACATACATATTTTTTACCATGTTTTAGTGGCTAAGAAATGATTTGTTTTTGAATACACGTAAACTATACACAGATTTAAATATAAAAACCAACATCACACTAGAAGTCATTTAAGTATATAATATAAAAAATCCTGTTGACTTTCACTGTGTCAGTGTTTCTTTAAGATAAGGAAGATAAATGAAAACCAGGAAGTTCGTATGACAGCTGTATATACATAGGTGCAAGTCATGAGCAAATAGTCACCTATGTAGTTATAAATATTATAAGAATGCATAAGATGAGAAATTAGAAAATGATCTTTCAAATTTGGATACAGATAAAAGAGAGAAAAAAAACGGAAATTTTGTAATGGTGCATTTTCCACGTGTGCCAAGAGAAAGGGCTACATCAGCAGCCAAAAAAGAGTGGTAGCAGCATCATCGGTATTAGTGCAATAGCTTTCTCAACCTAGTTTTCCCCAGCAATGAGCTAAAACGCTGATGATGCTCAGTTTAGGATGATGTTGATTTGGCAAAGTTCATCCAATATCTAAAATGTATTTAACTTTTAGTCGCATCCATTTGCCGGTGCATTGCATATTGAATTATGAAGGTCTAACAGGCCCATCCATATGTTATCCAGATTGAAATATCTTGGCCTGTGTGTGTTAGTAGAAAATTTGATAGATTCTGTGTGTCTAATGTATGCGCAAATTAAAGATTTTAGATACTCCAAAGCTGATACATAAATATGCAAGATCCTTGAAAAACAACCTACAGAACCATGCAGAACGGTGTGGTGGAATCCAACCAAACAAGCGTTTAACATATAAAACTTTAATTAAGACAAATACTTAAAATGTCATGCTCAAAATCATGCAAGATTGAATGAAATTATCCATTAAGTGTATTATATGTAAGTCATATGCTGCTGGCAGTAAAGCTTTGGCTTCAATACTCAAACTCTACTCTAAGGTTGTCACAGTTTAATTTCAAGGTGAAAGAAGGAGTAAATACAAATTACATAATTATTCTAAATCTGGTCGAACACGTATGGAAAACAAGCCAGCAATAGTAGCTTAAGTTGACCTTTACTGCCAAATAGAGAGTTCTCCTTGAACGATGTACCGATTAGATCATGACGCTCAGGCATTTTAGGCATAACAGAAATAGAAAATGACAAAAATTAATGAGTTTTGTAACAGTACAATAAACTATGTCAAGATTGCGTTACATTTGCTTTAGATGTTCATGCTACATACAAAGAGTGATACTTGTGTAAAACTTCATTTACATGTTTCAAACAGCCAACTTTTACGGCAACTTTCAAAGTTTCGCACATCCCATTAAGTTATGGAACTGGCGTTTACACTAGTTTGTTTGCAGACGGCTAAAATTTTAATGCACATTTTTGTTTCAGTTTCTCGTCTCATTCTTTATAGCAAATGTTGAGCTTCCTTACGTGTTTCTAAAAGTAAATAAGACTTAAAATCTAGAGCTTAAATGGAAGTTTTATTTGCGAATGTCCTTGGGTTCATTTTTCAAAATCGACAGAAGGCATGCCTTTACTCATGTTGAAGGAATATGGAATGCAACCGCTCAATCCAATATAATCATGTCTGTCTTTTGTATCATGTCAGTGAAACAAGATCCATTCCGTATATTGCATGCATGAAATGGTCCTAAAATGATGGGATGAAAATGAATGGGAAAACTAGAACGCAAAAAAAAATCTAGGTAATAGCTCACATATATGAGCTATTCAGGACAACATCGTTGAAAGGAAAGTGTTGCTAACAATAAAGGCTGTAAAATAGACTTAGATTTGAAAGGAATGGTTTTCTATGGAATGGAAACGTGAACGTAGCATTTTGTGAAAAAAGTAACAAAATACACTGTTCAAAATATACGATATAGGAAGCATATATGCATTGCATTAGTGCGGGTGAAACCTACATCATGCATCTATCATCATCATTACAAAGAATGAGATGGTGGCAGTAAATGGAGCTAAAAATGCTGAAACGTATCCTTGCAAAGATTTTTTCCTCGTTGAGGTAGAGCTGCACATTATCATTATTACTAGTAATAGAAATTGCTATTTGTAAGCAGGACCAATATGCTGTTAAAAAGAAAAGGCAAAAAAGTCCAAAGAAAATCTCCTTTATCACACATTCAACATTCGTTCTCAAAACAACATATTCGGCTCGTCAGTCACCATCATGACGTAATACATCTAGATTTACAACAGCGACATTTACAAACGCTGATGGCTATTGCTATTGCGTAGTCATTTTCATTTGATTACTTCCAGGAACAAGAACCCATAACAGTTTTATTATGATAGTCGGATTTCAGAGTTTTTTTAACGATTAAAAATTAAAGTGCTTTGCTTAGTCATTCACTTACATATGTGCACCTTTGAGCGTTGACGCTGTTCTCAAGAATAAAATTCATGCCATTGAAACGATCTTACTAATCCTTTTATGAATACCACAGAACTATTGTAAGTAGCAGTTAAAACATTAATTAGGAAAATTCCATAAAGTGGTTCTGGTGTATCAAACATGAAAATCAAACTTTCTTATTCATCACAACGAAGCGTGTATATTAAAGCGATATTTGTGTACGGTCCCATGTAAAATCAAACTTGTCGCTAGCGTCATCTAATATTCACGTATTGTCAATCAAAGACAAATCTTTTCGGACCATGCAGTACAAGTGTCGGTAAAAGTTATAGCACAAACATTTGATCTTTTCGAAGTTAAGGCAATCCTAGTTCTTGCCTAAGACACAATTTGTTAACACACACATACAAATTCTCATATTTTTGGCGCTTGAGATTTATCTGAAGGCCGGGTATCAATTTACTATTGTTGAAATTCATTCACTCCGTTAATGCGCATTAAAATATCGTAATATTCCTAGGTACATACAATATTATGAAGGTACTCGTCGATCATTCTCATACCGTACATTTTCCATTCTAGTGCACACATGAATATTCTGTGATAAAGGAAACGCAGAACATGCTAACTCGGAATGAGAAAGAAAAGCAATCTCTTAAGATTCCTTGGAAACTTACTAATCTTACTTCTTCCTTGGCCAAGCATAAAATGAAATGTATGTGATTGCGGGATCATATAAACATGTGCATTTTAAGAGTTTGTTTATCACAAGGTCGATAATCTTTCTTTGAAGACATGCTTTCATTTAACATTCCAGAAGAAATTAATACAGTTTCCACAACCCAGCAAAACCACATTTGAGCGTGACTGAAGAAGCACAAGTATTTTTTCTCCCAATAGATTCCAAAATCCTTCAAAGAACCATGAAATCAAAGCGTGGGAACTTTTGCAAGGAAAAAAAGAGCCTTCAAAAATTGTAAAGTTAGCTGTTCTACTACACTTTGTATTTTTGCATGCAAAGAAAGAAATCTTTTTTTGCATTGTTTGTTGCTGTTGCTATTGCTACTAGATAGTCCATACAACCAATGAATGGACTTGTTCCAATCCAATGAAAATTGTGACGTTCGTGGGAAGCGTGGTGCTTTTCCGTCTTTCACTTTGACAGAGAGGTGAAGCCCGTAGACTAAGACTGATACATGAACTCCAAAGCTTTCGTTTGTTATGGGTGAGTTGTAATTTGTGCGAGCATGGGAACCAGTTCATGTGTACCGATAAGGTCTCTATTCTGTCTGAAACGATTTCGTGAATTTCTCACCCGTGGTGGTTTCAAGAGAAAGCTATTGAAGCTACCATTC
>JAAXOA010000800.1:0-19582 GCA_036561885.1 Salina celebensis
GCAAACTGGAATCGGAGTTTCTTATCAGACCCAAATGCATAACGGGGCATTAGACTGGAACTGTGGTGATAATTTATAGACTCGGTTTGCAGCTGAATATGATGTCGTCGTTGTAGGTAACTTTTCTACCTGTCGAGTCATCATGAGTCGGAAAAAAATATAGTTATGCTAAGGCCAGTTTGATTCAGTGTCTACTTTTTGAGAAATATATGGATAAGACTTTTATCCATGATGGTTATCTTAAGTTTTATAATGTATTTTGATAAGAATCTTACTTGAAGCTAAGTTTACTTTCCGATTATGCGAGCTACCTAATTAATTCGGTTGATTTTAAGTGGTTCATTAACGTAAAAGTGTAGTTAGGAGCAAAATAGTGTATAATCAGAAAAGATTGTCAAGTAAAGAATCTTTTATATAAAACCAGTACAAGTTTTGATTAAAAATGTTTCTAAACTACATGCCTACAATGGAGTAACTTTTCACTCCCAGACTGAAATGAAAATGATTGGAATAAATTTAAGATGAGAAATCATTGTTTGTATAATTTAGACATGGTTTGATCAATGCAGATAGAGTTTTTTTCTTTGATGACTACATACATCAGGTAATGAATGCATATTAACAAAAAAATTGTATAAAAACAGATCAGGCGTATGAAATACAGATCCAAGTGAGAGATTACGCAAGGGGAGAAAACAATAGGGAAACAACTTTAAACAGATTTCGGGGTTACCTTTGTTGTAAACGAGCTAAAAATGAAATTGAAACAGTTTGAGATTATGTTTGCGAGAGGAAAAAAAACTAGATCTATTTACTCTCCTAAATTGTAGTCTTTGTTACCTTTTCTGTTGATATATTGGTTTTCCCATGCATCTTCAATGGAACAACCTGCAAAAGAGAAAATTGTGTATTTGAAACAAAAAAAAATGTTCTCAAAACGCCATGATGTTTTTGTTAATAAAAGGGCCATAGGGCAGTCGATAATGGCCTCTAATTGTAGGCTAAAGCTTTCAGAAACTTCACTCATTGTCAGCCCGTCTGTTCTCTTTTTTATCGGTTCATACAACAAAATTCTCTTTTTGCGTAACGTCAAGCAATAATTATGTTGTGTTTGTGGCACCATACATTCAAGGGCTGAAACGTTGAAAAACCATCGGTATGAAGTTCTACTATCAACTCTAGATTGTAAGCAAAAACATTAAGCTATAGAGTTACATTGTTTTAGTCAACCAAGGGTAATTTAGTTTAGCTTACAGTCCCATTTATATTCTCTTTCCAGTTGCTTTATCTAAATTATCCATATGGCAGTGGATAAGAAAAAAAACAGGATAAATTTCAATTAAGTTTCTCTCTCATAATTATCATTGTGAGCAGCAACTATTGCCGCTATTCATCATAGCCATTATTGCCGTGATCATTTGCATTATTGCTACTTTGATAGCCCCTTCCGAATCCTCCCTTGTAATAAAAATGAATCGTCACTGCCATCAGTATAATGAACTACTGCTGCAGTGATAGTTTTTAAAAGGACAGCGGAAAAACGGATGGTACATCTGTTAAGATACCAAGTCTATAAAAATAGCGCTTGATTATACAAAAAAAAATACTCACAGTATCTTTATACTGGTTGAAAACATAAAATTAAGGCTTTGAAAACAATTTTTTTACTTGGCTGCAGGGAAAACAAAGTTATTTCCCATTAAATCTCCATTAAAATTATAATGTCTTATCTATTGAGTTAATGAAACAATAAAAAACATTAGACCATCCTTCAAGATTAGACAAAACTAGTATTTTATCGTGCACTTTTTTATTCTCAAACTGCTGAAATTCAGTGCGACTAATGTTAACTTTATTGTTTCATTGAGGTTTTGTCTGAGAAAATACGAAAGACTATGTAGCAGACAGATATATTATGTGGTATGAAAAGTTTTATATGAACTCATTGAAATTCATAGTCTATTGCTGAATGAGTAATGGCTTCTTTCACTCATAATTATTTTCTCATTATGAAAATGGAGTAAAAACGGAGATGAATTGCTCCAGTACATTTTCATGATTGGTTCATATTAAAAAATGTTTCGCTACCGCAGATTTAAACTCATTTAAATCAAACACTCAGTTTCAGTTCAGAAACGCGTTAAAAAAGTTTTGACCAAAACCAAGCCAAAACTGAGCATTTTCCATACTTTCTTTGGTAATATAGCAGTATGCAGTACAATTTGGAGTTTAGACTACAAGGACTACTACTACAACTACATAGTTATACCACCTCTTGAAGTAATATTTTTTCTCCTAGTGTGTAATTAGCCAGTACTAAAGTAGAAAGCAATTAATGGCTTACTACGCGTTATCTGTGCTAGAATCGTATGTAAATGAGGNAAAGCAATTAATGGCTTACTACGCGTTATCTGTGCTAGAATCGTATGTAAATGAGGTGTCCGTAATTACTATTTTTACCTAGTGAAAATCCGAAACAGGAGCTGGAGTGCATAAAATTCTTAATTACATGAAATTATTGCCTAACGTTGAACGTCTAGTGTTTAGAAATAAAACTTGTACTGATAAAATGCGTGTGGTTGTATTAAAAATTGTGGTAGAAATATAAAAAAACATGCGTGTAGAGAATTGGCAATTAAAAGCTACCAAAATCGCTCAAAGCAAATTGTTTCAACTCAATACGGTCAGCATTTTATCATGGAATCTCACTCATCATAATACTCATGTTATTTCACACGATAAAAAACTTGAGCAATCGTCAGACTTTAGCCGCTGGATTTCATAATTTCCTTCCGATCTAAGCTGAACCTAATATTTTTCTAGTCTATTAAAGACCCCATAACAGCAATAATTCCGTATTAGAATGATAGGAAACGGTCAATTGCTTACGACCAAGCTATATTTAAAAATGTTATTTATGTAAAATGTTGAACCTGACCAGAATATACCAAGATTAAAAATTGACCCTAGAAATGCCCTATTATCATTGAAAGTTCAACAATATTTGAAAGTTTCATAATATTCCGAAGTACGCCGTATGAAAGTTTTAATTATTTAATTTAAAGGATTGCATTTGTAGATGTATGTATGGAACAGTAGATATTACGTACCGGCTCGAAATATTATAAAAAACATTTAATGACTGGGTGTAGTGCCTTTCCAAAAGTTCGCCATTTTCGCAAACCAATTGGCTTTCCAGATTCTAGTCAGGATGGAAATTGCAAAAAAGGAGACATAAATTCATTCCTAACTACATAATGTACTTTCAAGAAGTCATAAAAGTCCGATTTTTTTTATGTACCCTGCAACTGGGACTAACACCCATAGCAGACGCTACTTTTTTAAAACTTCGTTTATAATAGTAACAATAACAGGACAATTCTGCTGTTGTTGCGTATTTTATTTGAAATGTACACGCATAAAGCTGTACCGGGAAACCCTCTAGAGCCAAGGGTGTAAAGTATTATTATGTGTAGCCATACTACTGGCTAATTACTACCAACTTCCCTTTCCTGTTTATCATTTGCGAGCCCCTTCGCAGTAAAAATTGAATTTTAGGCATAGTGTATTCTAGGCCATAAGTTGGAACCATTTCAACAATAAATACAAAGTGAAATGGGGTACATGGGCTGATAATCAGTTAAAAGTCATTATGGCAAAATTACTAAAAAAGAGCATATTTCGCAAAACACTTTGTTGTGCGGTCATAATCCAACAATCCACAAAAGGTGTAAGACTAGGGTATTCGGTAGCTTTACTGTTTTTGTGTCATTTGCCGCATAATGGATTTATTCAGCTAACGTTGTCATCATTAACTTGCTTTCTTTCCTTTCTTGAACCAGTTATGTTTGTTGCAAGCGGCAAATCTTATTTCGCATGCAAGACAACACGTTCAATGACTAGTACCGTTTCATGTTTATCATTTTGAACTGTTTGACACAGCCGTCTTTATTTTAGCCGTTTATGGAATAGCAAAGCGCATAACGTCATTTTTATAGGTACTAGAACCACTCCATTCTAGTCATGCTAGAGTTTGCATTAGAAAGCCTTTCATAGCATAGAAAACCATAATAGGTGAATATACGCAATAAGCTATTCAGAATATGTACACAGTCCAGCTACGCTGAAATAAACTCTCTTTTATTCTCCAAGACGATTATGGAGTATCTAAGCGTGTCCCTATTATCCTTCATGCCTCGTTTACAGCTAATCTTTGCATCCTGTCCGTTCACGAATAAAACTTCAATTTAACCAACTCTTCTACTATTTCTCTTTTTTTATGACGACAGTCCGTAACATCTCCTTTAGAGCTTGATCATCAAATCAATTTTCGCACTACGAGATTATCTCCGCTTATTTATGAGAACTCGTTTACAGCTAATCTTTGCATCCTGTACGTTCACGAATAAAACTTCAATTTAGCCAACTCTTCTACTATTTCTCTTTTTTTATGACGACAGTCCGTAACATCTCCTTTAGAGCTTGATCATCAAATCAATTTTCGCACTACGAGATTATCTCCGCTTATTTATGAGATGATTATTTTTAGCAAATCATGTCCAGTATCGTTTCAACTGCCTTTGTCAGTAATCGTTTTAAATATTTCAACCGCATAATCTATTCATACCATAGCACAACATTTCTATATAATATAACAGAAAAAATCTCTATAATTCAAGATTTGCTTATATGTATTATATTTTTTACTTGTGTTTGTTCCACAACAGACTGCACCCTAATCCTCTCTAAATGCTCCCACCAAACAATCCGCCTCAAATGTCTAAACATTTTCATCTTTGTGAGTGTGCTGAGGAAAGAGCAAGGAATCTTTTCTTTAGTAATAATAACAGACTCTTTTACCACGTATACCGTAACATATCACATATTTATGTTAAATATACACAAACATTTAGACAGCCAAGGGAGATGGGTGTGGATCCGGAAAATACATGATCTTTTTCTAGCAACTTTGCTATCAACCTTTTTTTCCTTATCACATCTCTGATATTCTCTTCGTCATCTTTTCAAAGAAGTTCCCCTTTTCATACCTGCTTCTCCAAAAAAAACTTTTACACAGAATAGAAGCTGCAGAAGCGCTCACGCTGTGTCGCCTTAGCTATCTCATGAACCCATCTTTTTCTTTTCCAGTACAATCTTACCTACACATCACAGCCACCCAAGAGCACCTATCTACCACTAAAACCAAAAGATTATTACCTGGATAGAAGATGATACTTTTTTCCACATGAACACTTTGCTGGACGTAATATTTTGTAAAAAGAAATATATATTTTTTATAAGAGACTTACTCGTCACAAGTCAAGGATGAAAAGGAGAAGGAAGCACCCAGACCCGAGGTAATAACAATAAAAAAGAACAAAACCAGCAACCAGAAAAAAAATCTTCATCATTATGGAATTACTTTCGACTTGTTTTCTTTAAGCTAGAATATATTGTCATCATCATCAGCATTATCATATCATTCTATTCACCATGATATTTTATTTTTTCGTGATGTCTTCTGTTCGTAATCACGAAGACATCCAAATGCATTCTTTTTTTTTGTGAACGGGCACCCATGAAAAGTAAAATTCAGTCTTCGTCTAATACCTGTCCAAAAATATTACTCACCTGGAGAGGCTTTACAAAATCATTTTATTTATTAGGATTCTTTTGAAACCTACGTGGTATTTCAATCGTGAGATGCGTTCTACGCATTACATCTTGATGCTGAAGTAATCATTTCATTTGGAACCCCCCGTAAAACATCCATAGACGAGGTTTTTATTTTTTATGCAGGATGGAGCATTGTCAAATGAGTTTCATGGTGTATGTTGTGCGTATAATTTTAGTGAAGCGAACTTCAACTGCAAGTAAATTAAAATGCAAGGATGTTGTGTGGAGAAAAAGAAAAGATAAAAACGTCGACCACCAACTGACAAATCAAGTAGAGAAAGAGATTTGAAAAATATATAATACAACATTATTGCATCGTGATGGTTTGCATGTGGATATTCCATGGTAGTTTAGAATCATTTTTAGAGTTATTGCAAAGATACGTCGTGGTTGGGATAAAAGATTGAGACAAACAATCAGGAGCCTGGTTTGAATAGGTTTTTTTTATAAAATTGAAACAGGTATGTCTTCAGGGATAATGAAATCCTTACATTCCATTTTTGATGATTGTATTCCCTTTCTTTGTGTTTGATTACCTTGCTTTGTAAATAATACGCTGTCTTGATTATGATAACACAATTTACGAGGTAAAAGTCCTATTTATTCTGGTCTAGGTGGTAATTTACATCTACAGTGATTGAACAAAGGCTCAGGTAGCATTTTTAGTAACCATGGCAACAAGACAATGGGAAGTGTTCTGCCAAGGTTTTCACAGCCATCATTGGTTTCATTTGGAACCAGTCCCTGCTCCGGTTCCTACAAATTCATATAAGCATTTCTTGAACATTGTGATAACTTCGTTTTATTCGCAGGGGATTCAAATATTCAGGATGTATCCTTCCATTTACACATAGTTTAAAATTTGCAATTATGCGAGCTACAGCTTGGAGAGAAAAGAAATAATAATTGTTTCCTCGTGCAAACAGGGCTCGGGCAGATGGTAAAAATGATCATCTTTCAGCCATAGTTTTCAAAAAACTGGTTGCACGACAATTGTGAAAAGAGTAAAACTTATTTTACTTCTTGCCAAAGTGTAGATAAGGTTTTTTTTATATCATCATTAGCAATTTTAGGCATATTTTATACAGATACTACTAGGCATGAAAATACTGTAACATAAATGATGCTTAGGGAATCAACCACGTCAGCGTAATGTTGAATAAATAGTTCAAAGGTTTGTTAGGACTAAAAACCTGTCTTGTTTGGTCCAGAGACAATGTACGTGTCGGCATTCTGTTGATGACCAAAAAGGATTAAGATGGCTGTATGCATAATACATGTGCGGATTACTCTGCTGTTGGCAGCTTGAAGATAACTTATTTCGTCTGGGCTGAGAATTCACTGGGCTGTATCATGTCTTGTGGATGGGTGCTGTGAATAAAGAACATAACCTGATCTACATGCAAAATAAGTTTTGAAAAGAAGGAATTAGCATGGAAAACGCTGATTGTACTGTCCAGAGTTGTTACATGTTTTGAAGAAGGAGATACATCTGCAACATACTTCTACAACCAAATGGCTTACTTATATACGCCATGGTTTGACACGCATCTTGGTTTCATAGTCGGACTGGCTGAAACAACTAAGACCAATAAACAATTCACATAAATTGTACACATTTTCGAAGAAAAAAATAAATGTTAATTGAAGATTTGATACAACTTTAGTTATATTATTTACACTGGATGTTCTGTATAAAATAAACAGAAAAGATGAAAGATTAACGAACCTAATATTCAGGTATTTTATTTTGCTCTTATATTTCATTTTAACCTGTATTTATACGCAACATTCACGTATTAATTCTACTTACGCATATGCATTGATCTTTGATAATTGGTCTCTATTTTGTGTATTTAAAAGTTTGGAAATCTAAGCTACGTGTCGACTGTCGACTTTTTTTTTCATTTTGAAAAATGAATTTTACTTTCATATGCATATTATATTATCTGTCATGGTCTTCTCCAGCCTGCAATTTACCTGTGGAAAAATCCTCATTAAGTGAACTTATTCCGACAAAAGGAAAAGGAAATTGTCCATGAAGCTGTTGCAGACGATGAATACAAAACAACTAGAAAAAGTAAACATCTAATGATGATGACACCGCGGCAGATTATTAAACATTCCTTATATTCAGTTTTCAAATTAAAAGTTTTTTTGCGCTAATGCAGTCAGTTTTTTTTCGAAGGAGCCTATCTCTTACGTCTCCACCATTTGTTCTATCTCACACAAAATTGTTTTCTTTGTCCTCCGTATTTTTCTTGCCTGAGGGGACCTGGATGAAAATTGATATACCATAGACCAGGTCATCATTAACGACTCTAGGATGAGCTCTCAGGGAGTATTTTTTTCCTCTAAAAAATTCTACGATCATCATCATTATCACTATCCGACTACTCAGCAACATCCAATCCAGCCAACTTCATCCTCCCTTTGCCTTTCAGGTAACTATCATTATTATCATCATGGCCACATTGTTGTCGGTATAATTTCCTCCAATATCTCTATATCCATACAACACACTCACGAAAAACTTCTTATTTCCTTTGGCTCGTTGTAGTTCCACTTCTACAAGAGAAGTAACAAAGAAAGAAGTAAAAAATATATTTTTATGGTTGAATACCTCACTATTTTTCTTCGTGAATTATGTACTTACTTCTCCGTACGCAATAAAATCTTACGAGAAAAAGGGAGGAAAGGGCGAGGAAACAAGAGTTTTTTTTTGTATCTCTACTTACTACTAATTTTCTTTACCATATATGTATGCTACCACTTAGAATTCATGTGTGTTATATCTATAGAGCACAGCAATTTCCTTCTTTCTTCTTCTTTGATCGTCATGATGTTATTATTCACGAAAAATAAGGAAAAAATGACGGATACTTCGATAATGTATCCATTCCCTGAGAGTATCATCGCCGAGAAGAAAATAATCCACTAATATTACATTGTGCATTTGCATAGCCCACGGCTTGGACAAGATATATTACTTTCTAGCTTGTGTTCATTATTACTGCTAGGAAAATGCTAGCAATCAAGCTTGTATTTTTTTCGACTAGAAATGGGAAGAACTTGAAGGAGAATGTTTTTTTATAGATATCTTGACACAGACACATGTGTACAAGTATGTAGAAATGGCAGCAATCTTACCTGACAGGTTCTTCGTCTCTTATTTTTCTTTTCCTCCATGGACAACCCGTAGCTTTCCCTCTCGTATAACTTCATGTGTCTTCCAGACATGAGGAGGGTGAGTTTCATAAGAAAAAAAAAACGATGAGTGCATTGCATACTACTACGATAGATGAACCAACGTTCGTAATAACTATAATGATGATGAGAATGATGAAGATGATGTAGCTACTTTGGCTGATGATGGTGAAGAGGAGGAGGTGAATGATATAGAGTCATATAGATGTTAGCTATGGATGAACATAAGGAATGAACAGTTCATCATTTTGGTTTTTTACGTAATTTTACCTTTATGATGTTATTATAAAGAAAATGGAAGGATGCATGCAAAGGGAAATTCTTCAGTATGTTTTTCAATGAAGATCATGTCAATGTGAAGAAACTGTAAAGCCCATAATTTCAAAACTCCAGTACCTACCTATATGTGGTTTATGAAAAATACTTATCTGGCCTAATCGGTGTCTAGTTAGATGGCGCGTTTTGTGCAGTTCCAGGATTTCGGTCTGGAAAAACAAACCAATGTAGTCTTGGATTGCATTACATTCGCAATACATAATATAGGTGCTTTAATTACATTTGGTTAACGATTTGGTTAATGTTTTTATATTTTTTGTTTGTTCTGAAATGATTTTTTCGAAGGAATGTTTGAGGGAGAGTCACTGGAAACAAGATCTACAAATCTTTGCCTTGCTGTTTGTTGAACACCTGCACAATTCAGCGTGCCGTTGCAGACAATATTATTACCGGTTTTTTTCTCTTCTCCCTAAAAATTGTCCAATTACACTAAACTTGAAATACTATTGTAAATTTTGCCGTGAGCAAACTGTCTATGAGGATTATGTGGGTGCGGACTGCTGACTGTTGGACATCCAAAATACATATTGGTATTTATTGTGCATTTTATATCATCATTTTTTTTTTAGGTTTAGCTTATTATGAATGCCAGTCTAGTATTGTGCATTCAATATATTTACCACGCCACAACGATTCTTAAAAGGAATCTGATGATGGCAACACAGTTGGAGTAATAATTTTTAGGATCCACGGGTAATCGTACTTTAAAATTGCTCTTGTCGAGTGTACAACACACTCGGGATACTAATTGACCGTATGAAAAAAAGAGAAATACCTGAGTGCATTGAATAAATCCATAATTCTATTGAGTGTTACTTTAACAGACATCTTCAGTACTTAATACTAGTACCGTTTCACATATTTAAGTATTTATGCGTGTAAATGTTTGTTTGGTATTTAGAATAGAGATTTCGTTCCGTGTCATTTCTAGAGAAAAAAATATTCGGAATAAGAAATCTTGTAAAAGTCAAGACACAAGACAGGTTTATGTTTATGAAGACACATAACTTTATGCATATTAGGACATGACTGGAACTGCTTGTCTACCTCCCTCCAAGATCTTGCATCCCATCATCGTATAGCTTTTAAGATATTTCATTCTACCATATCATTTTCTTCGTAATACCACAAAAAGCTATCTTGATGTTGCATTATTGGGCATACCGAACACGCCAACTACTTCGAGAACAACTTGATAAAAATTGCTATAGAGGCATATTTTAACATTCCTGTATTGTATATAAATTGAATACTCTTTATAGCGATTGAACATTGTGTAATGCTTCCAGTCTGATTCTCAAGACACTTCCCAACCATAAAACTGCATTAAAGTATAGTGTAGTAACTTCAAGTTCTCTACAACTGCTTTCATTCCAAACCTAGATTAGTATTAGGTGGTAAATGACTAAATAATTTTCATAATTATTTGTTATAATCACATGTAAAGATATTCATATTCATACTTGAAAAAATCCAAACCTCTACAATTTTTTAAGAATTCTACTTTTAGTTGTGCATTTAAAATAGTACTCCAGACGGAAAAACGTTTTCACGCAATACAAATTATTTGAAGCCTTTTAAAAGTAAATTTTTAGGTTCGTTTCAGTATTCTATTATCTGAGAATCGGCGACAGGCATAATCCTCAGCATAAAATTTTTACGCTTCAAACAAACAAAGAAACATTTTTATGTTTGTAGCAATGAAAATCTTCTTCGCTTGGAATTTCCTTTATAATTTTGTACTATCATCTGAGAAAATGCACCAACAAAGTATGTATTTCATCACCATCATCACTCTGCTCATGTCTGTCCATCCTCACGAAATGAAATCAACAACTATTAACTCTAATTTCAACTTAATGACACAACAACGACGGCTTTTGCATCCGCATATTTTTTTCCTGAAAAAAAAACTCCTCTGATTGCTCATCACTCCATTTTACAACTTTTAAAATCTTCTTTTGAAAAATAAAATATAAAAATTGTCATAGACAGAGATACAAAGCCAGAATTCATTTCTTTTACAGCTACACACAAAGTTTGTATTGGTTCACTGAGTTCATCACGTAAAAATTACAATTGTATTTGAGAGTGTGACAAACATCCAAGTCACGATTTTCTCTGAAGAAAAAAAATCCTTTTACAATTCATCTTCTCTCTCATTCCTCACAATCTTATAGTCTTGCATTTGCCAGTTAAAATTACGATGAACTATAAAAACCCCACCATACACGAGGGATTTATTTGATGACTCTTGTTTTGATTGTTGCAAAGTAATTGTCAACTCAATTAAGTCCAACCTGGTTCAACCATTTTCTTGATTTCAAACGAAAATAACATTCTTCTCTTTCAAATCTAGCGTGAATTCAATTCGTGCACCCAGAAAAGCCAAAAAGGTTTTTTTATACAAGTGGGAAAACAAGATGAAAAGAAACAAAAAATCATGCACTCAGAGTGCCTATTATTAACAATCCTGACTTTTGAAAAAAAAGTCAAAATCGTGATTCTTTTTCTCAGAGAATGCCACTTGGAAGTAGCAAAAGTACTTGAATGCAAGAAATGGAATAATTTTCTTCTATTCATACGTAAGATACATCATTGGTACAAATAAAATACTGTTGTATCAGAATATACATGGATTCTGTACAGAAAACATCATTCAATATTGAACAAGTTAAATATTTTTAATTGAAGTGAATGTTACAAGGAAGTTTTCATATAAAAATTTCAAGAAGCCAACAAAAATTCCACTATAAAATTCAGAATGCATCACATGAACAGGGTTTTTTTTTGTAAAGACATTTTTATTCTTTTGATTCTCTGGCTAGATTTAATTACGCATCATGTACTCTGAATACACCCATGCATAAGCATGCAACGATTGTACAATTAGGTGGAAGATGAGCCGAGATTTGCTAGGATAATATAGACTTTTCCTCACGTAGCTCAACCAGGCAATTAAATACTCTTCCCAGGAAAAAAATCGTTAAAGAAAGCTACAGAATAGTAAAATACAAAAGAAAGTATGGGATGTAAACTGATGCTGAAGGAAAAATTACAATGAAACTGCATGATTAAGGTTTTTACAAGGAGGAGTTGATGATAAAACATGACTTGCTATGTGACTTTTACATCAGAAGAATATAGTCGTCGAGAGACTCATCTTAACTTGTATCGTGGTAATAACAAAAAAAAATCACTGCCAAGCTATGTATGTAAGAAAAACAATGATTTCATTTTGCGCATTATCATCATCTTCATTATATGAAACACAAAGCATGTTTGGTGGTGGTCTTCATTTGGTACAACAAATGATGACGATGACAGACAAAGCTTTTTATTATCATCAAAATTCCATATATGCGTGAGCGAACTCTAAGCCTATAGAGTTTATAGACTGATGCTTTGATAAAAGTAATAATGATGGTGATCCTGCGAGTCTGACAATACAGTCTTTAATGTCAAAATGTCTGTCAAAGGAGAAGAGATGGATGAGTAAGATTACTATTCAGTATAAACAGTATTTGGTGGTGACGGCGGCGTTTTTTTCATATGGATAGTTTAAATACAGATATACAGGTGGACATTTATAGGCACATCAATAGCGGTATTTATTGCTCTTACCGACAGAATTCGTAACTTAATCCAAAGATGAAACTTGGTAAATGCAATCGGTCGGATAATTTGCAATTGTAAATAGCTATTATGATAATGATTGAGCGATTGCAAATTGAGAGGGAAGGGAGCTTAGAAATAGGATTTGGTCAGTAAATTTTGCGAGAGAACAGCTCAGGCGACAGTTATTGCAAGACTTACATATAGGCGTTATGTAGGACGAGTATGATGAAGCATATTGTGTTCGTTTTAATCTTGATAATATTAATGATTATGATGATGACTAGATGACAGAGTGAAATTTGAAGATCATCAATAACTCAAATAAACCGTTCTTTACATCTTAACGAACTATAGTTTGTTTTTGTGTGGATGGTTTAACCAAAGTTGTACTTTTATAATGTATTGGTTAAGTCTATTGAGTTATGATATGTACACAGATTTAAACGTGATAGCATTTTTGTTGAGAAATCTTTTTCCCTGAAGATTTTTGAACAAAAGGTTTATAGTATCAAATTATCATCTCATGGGTAGGCTTTTAATTAAATAAAATGCCCGTCCACATGAGCGCACAAATTATGGGCTAAAGCAGCCAGAAAACGCTGACAGGGCTCACAACAATATTAATTACTTCTTGGCAGAATGTGGACTGTCTTATAAGCTGCAATTTTATCTTGAACTTTAAACGTTTTCGTGCTATTCTAAATAATATCATATTTCATTCGAAAATTAACGTTTTTGCACGGGTAATGTTTTACTCATTGGATTTCTCAACAATGGCTTTAACAACAATGTTAATTAACTGATCATGGTGGCTATATATTTATGATTTTACTTGTCCAGAGGACATTTAATAGCTTTTTTATAGTACAAACCCAAGAAACAAGGATTGGAGAGAGACTAAGAAATATATTAAATAAGTTTTCCATAATTTTCTCGGTTAAATACATTCCTATATCGTGCTCAGACTCAATTTTTTATTTTTCAGTATGACCAGAGCAATCAACATTTGTTTCCACCCATCAGCACAAAAAACTTGACTCATGTGGGCTTATCACTGGGAATGAATCGTTGTAATGAGGAAAAGAGTATCAAATGAAGCAGTGTAACACCCAGTCATATAACAAAATTTACCTTTTCAAATGCATAAAGAAAATTTTAAAAACATGAGCCTGATTGCCAGCGCCATAGATGAATTCATAAAGCAGTTTATCTTGAACAAGTTATGGATGAAAAACCTCTTCGTTAAGGTGGAGCTACATTTAATTGGCCTGTGGAAAAAACATAATGATAAGTAGAGAATGGCTGCTCAGAATGTAAAGATTTCTATCATACATGCTTGTTACTTCATTATTGCGTACATCATTCTCTTCTCTCCCGGCTGACAATATTTTGTTGTTGTATGAAACTGCGAGAGAAAAAACCAGTTAATAGTTTTTTTCATTCTTAATACATCTCGTGTTCTCGTGTAAATAGTGATGATAAAGTAGTGAAGGAGAAAATTATGAACTTTGTTTGTTCACCATTGTCTATTTTTTTATCTTGTTGTCCGTTTCTGGCCAGCAGCCTACACCATCAGCCATTTTCATGATTCAAGTAAGAAGACAAAACTATTACAATATTTTTCGCCTGTCTTTGTGGCATGTGATGATGATGACTATAATGGGAATGTGCTTTAAAACAAGCGCTCCGAGAGGATTGTATGCATGTTACAACGTATGTTATGAAGATATGATTATATGACAAGCCAAAAAGGATTCTTGATGACTACTCTGGCTATCTTCATTCTTTTCCAGATGCAGGATGAAATGACAGGAGGATAGTCTATTACAAACAAGATGTGTGGATGTATGGACGCAAGCGAAAGAGAAAAGTATGCTGAAGCTTTTTAGGAATAAGCAATAAAGATTCGGTGAAAATGGCTGCTGTAAATAACGCTAAAAGCTAAAAGTTACCAAACAACACAATAATCGTAATTGTCTACTCTGTGGTCAATGCTAGTCTCAAGCCGTATATGTTTTTGGGTGTATGGTCACGTTTGAGTGTTTACAGAGAGAAAATTTTTGCTTATGGTGAAGCGAAATGGGAAGTTTATGGGAGTTTGCGTGTCAGGTAAACGTAAATATTTTGTGGATAAATGGAGCGCGGTTCAAATGTCACAGTAAAGAGAAATGAAAGAAATTCTTTAAAACTTCTTATGACAAAAAAAATACAGATTACAACGCTGCCAATCTCTAAATGTTGTAATATTTAGCGTAGTTGTTTTCCTGACCATCTATGCTAATATTTGTTTTAACCAAAGCTACGCACGCTTACAGATATTCCAATTTTCAAATATGTTTTAATCCGCTACTTTGGTATTGTGCGGCCCGTCATGTAGTTACGAACTCACAAAAATGCCCAAACCTACCTACATAGGTGTCTACAAAATGTAGTCATTAAATGTTCGTAAACCAACCAACTATTAGTGCCTTTTTCAATTTGGACATTTTTTTTTCAACAGGAATTTAACAAGTCAGCCAAATTGAAAACCACATCCTGCTACGAGTTTGTTAAATAAGTATGTAAATTCTAAAAGGATTGAGTGTCCTGTTTCAATTAACAGAATGACCATGAATTGAACACATTGAGCGTATATATACCAGTATTGAAATCAGTTGCCCGAAAAAAAACCAACGACAAAAAATTAAGATAACTATCGCTCATGAACACATTTCGTTGCGCATAACGTAATCAGCTTGTCGATTACACCGTACCGAACAATATTGCACAGAAAGCAATCACAATAAAAGTTAATACCATCATCATCCAAGCGTAGCTCCTCAGTTCTCGTTGAAAAGTTCACACATATTATCCCCCGTGCCGTGTATATTTCCCCGATCCAAAATTACCTTTTCCACGAGGATCGTCTTCATCAAAAAGCTACATTTCAAACCGATTATCCTCTTCGTATTATTATTTCGTTGGCCTGTACGATCAGATCATCAGCTTTGGCGTTTGATCATTCTCTTCGTCTCTATTCTCCTCGCCAACGAGCAATCCCAGTTTGCATATCATACCGATATTGTACCATCATGTTTCACAATAGGATGACACGGTTGTTGTTGTGTCTATCCATCCATTGTAACTTTTTAATCTCTATCTTTTCTATCTTTTTTTTCATTATTTAATCATTATCTTTCTTTCTCCCCTGCATATAAAAATCCACAACAAACTGCAGACCGAACAACCCTAAAAATTCTATTAAGCATTCACACATTCTTACCCAGACACATCTGCCATCATTGTCATCATCATCATGCTCACAGATAATGTTTATTATTACGTTATCTGCTCCTATCGAAATAAAATCATGCTGTGACTCTTGATACTGCAACATCAGCAAAAAAGTCAGCTATTTTAATACCCAAAGAGAAAAGAGTAATCATAAAGCAAACGAGGAGAACATGCATGGAATCACATAGCCGTTGGAAAAAAGCAATAAGCCATTCCTACAAAAATATCATTACTTCTGTCGTCAGTAGTGTTCCATGTTATTACCCTGTTCACCACTGTTGTTTCAAAGAACCAATACTATTATGAAGGTAGAAACGGTACTCTTCTAAAAAAAGTAATATTCTTAGTTTTTGCACTGTTATTACTTATTTTCCCTGTTTACTTTTGTTTCTTTAAGAGAGACAGTGGAAATGATCTTGTAATAAATATGCTTCTCCAGAATGTGGCATGTATCCTTTTTTGACGACTTCAAAGTAAAAATTATCTTTTCTTTATTCCATTCGGCCATTTTTAGGTGTACACTGGATACCTCCAGTTTTTTTAATGCTCGTACCTGTCTCCGTCAACCAAGGATGGAAATGAATGAGGATATATGTAGTCATCAGTTTGGATGTGGTAATCAACTCTCATGTGTCTATTATCATTTCGTTTTGGTATTACCTATACTGTTACAGTCACTAGAACACCTCTGCCTGCACATCTGCTATCATAAAAAAACGAGGATCGTGAATCCTGTCCTGTCAACCGATTTCTAAGAGTATAAAATGAGTTTTTTGAAAAATAGAGATGGGAGTTATAAGCTGGAGAGCTAATGCTGTTATTAGTTTTCGTTGTGTTATATAAAAGTGTATGTGTGTGGGTAAAATAACATACTTTGAGCATGTGGCTTTTATGTGTGAGAGAACAATGAACACCCAAGAGTCCCATCATTTTATCTCTTTTCAATTTTCACTCTGTCTCCTGTACATAACGAAGGTGCATTAGATGGATTCATGGTCGTTAGAGAGTAAAAAGCAAAATGGACATGTAAATATATGACTGGCGCAACAAAGAAATTCGATTCTTTTATGAATACATGGTAGTGATGATGATACTGTAGGAAAGAATGAATCTTTATCTATCGAAATACGTGATCTTTTTTGTAAAAATGTATGGGTGCATGAGCAACATAAATTGTATAAAAACCATTACAATATTTCAATTTCTGGTTCGTCCAAGCCATTTATTTATTTTTACCGACAAGAAAGAAAAAGATATAAAAACGATAGATGGATAGATGAGGTAGTGATTCCAAAAACTCGACATTATATTCCTTATAACGCTATAACATTATCAAAGATACTGAGGCATGTACGCAAATAATAACCTTAAAATAAGCTATTTCGGGTTTACATTGACATGGAATGCCTACATAATGTATTGTTTGTAAGATTGTCAGGCTCAACGAACTGAAAGTGAAATTTTGTTTCGGATACTGGGCATTGCATGTGTTAGCAAAATAGAGATACGATGAATTTTAATGTTCTACTAAAATCCGAATTTAATTATCCTGAAGCTTAGTCACAATTTAATTGATAAAGTATTGTACTAATGTCTATGTTGATTTTAACATAATGTATCCTGCCGAGTCTGGCTCAGGAATTTTCTAATCTTTGAAATATCTCCGAATTTTTAAGTAAATTCAACCTTTTTCGTTCAGTATAGTAAAATTCCAACTGAATTGATAATTAAGTATCTTCCCTTGACTATCTTTATTTTACATTGTTCTGTTGACAGCATCAGAAATCAGCAACTGGTTTACTACTTAAAAGTACGTGAACCATTGTATGCTTTTTTCATAAGCGTTCTTACAATTTATCCGATTCTTCCTAAACTTATTACACTATTTATAACCCTACAAGATATTATATGCGTGTATATTATGTATTATGTATATCTGAACTAAAGGTAAACTGCAACAAACAAAGCGTGCAACTTAAATTCAACATGATATATATTTATGTGAGTTCTTACGAATGTAGCAAACTACGACCAGGTGTTAGCGGAGCGCTCTCTGGGAATATAGTTTAACACAAGCAAGCCGCAAATGTTTTTCCATGAATTTTAATGCATGATGCATCGTTATCTTTTCTTTATTACATCAAAGGTATCTTTTCATATCATTAAAAACAGAACCCAAGAACACTATATGTTTTCAATGTGATATATAGTTCCTCATAAATGCAATAAAGAACTTAGTATCGAGCGTTGGAAAAAGTATGCTTGTATGCTTTCTATATACAGTGTAGATGCAAATCACCACCGCACTGCAGACCAATTTGTAATACGGGCATACGTGAAACTGATACAGGAGAAAAAACGATGTGTAGCTTGGTTGATGTTTCCTTTCACGCATAGTTTAGCTCAAAATTTAAAACTTGAATTCCCCTTCGTATGCTTATCTAGTGGCATTTGATATTCTCCTATTGCAGAGTAAAGAGCTCGGGTTCCATGCTCGCGATCATTGCTCTTACGTCAGTAATTTTTGCGTGATATATGTAAGCTTCGTGAGTTGTTAATAACTGAAAGAATTTGTACAGTAAGCTAATGGATTTGCCTATGTTATACATACATATAAGTGCGAGGCTTGCAAATTTCCAGCAAATTGATGCTACATCTTAAGTGGTTTTTCTATCAAGAAATTGTTTCTTACAAGAGTATAGAAAATACTTGGCAGAGTTCTTGTTTTCCGTGTATTCAGCACATTTTCCAGAGCAACATTGCATAACACGACCAGTTTTTAACTGCTTCTTCTCCAAGAGCCTACCCAAAACAAGCCAAGTTTCCTCTCCATGACTTTATGTAAAACTTAGCTGGATTTGCAAGCTCCATCAGAAATGGGCGTCAGACGTGGTTAACCCAGCCAATCCCCATGTTCCGACTATACCTAGACTTACACATGATTAAGATAGTTACATCTTTCTTATACAACGAGCGTATATCTTTCCCCTGTTATTTCCATTGTCGGGTAGAGAAACTCTAAGAGCAAGCAAGAGGTGTGGGTTTTTGTTGTTTGGAGCATTGTAACCTCTGCTTCTTTTCTCTCTATTATCGCATAGGGGAACAAGAGCGAATGCTTAGGCGTGCTCAACTTTGGTTTGCTTTTCCAAGCAGAGATCTCTCTGTCAATTCTTCACCGTGAGCACTACCAAAGCTAACCAAATCATCAGCACTTACTTCTCTACACTTTTCCCTCTGTATTTTGTTATGCCTTTTAACATATTAAAATATCACCTCATAACAAAAAAAATAGCATTGAAAAGAGGAAACTGTCGACCCTATCCTCTTTTTGGTCTTTTGCTACGTTTATCCACACACTGCAAACTAATTTCAGCCACCGATATTGAGACAGCTAGCAAAAACCCGTGGCGAATCTGTCTGACAGTTTTTTTTTTTCTCTTCGCTAGAACAAGCGCGTACACATGACCACGCT